>ML777964.1:756253-767457 GCA_009831015.1 Picea engelmannii
GCTCATATATTGATTAAAAGATAGTCTTGAATGCCTATGAAGTACTAACCCACTGCAAGCACGTTCTAGTCTTTCTTTGTTTTGTCTCGCAAACAGGTGCATCACCAGTGGAAGACTTCTTCTTGATTATCTCTTCTTGGGCAACAATCTGTGGAAGGGGTTTACCTTGACATTGTCCTTTACCTTTCAGCCCTTCATTGACCTAGATTGCCTTAGGGACGTCTCCCTTGGACTTGCCCTCCTAAATAGAAAGAGCTCCCCATCGAGGTGATAGTGGGTGGGGAAGCTCCTGTTACGCCGGTTTCAAGCCCTTGGACCTTTCCTACAAACCGTGCGATAACAGTCCCTCCACGAGACCCACTAGCCTCTTTGTGGGCATAAATTTCCAGGCCCTTTCCCCCATGATTCATCTGCATTAGGAGTTGTGTTATCCTCTCCTGGTTTTCATTTACCTTTCTCAGAGTCTCGGTCATCTCTACCTGTCCCCTACGTACTGCTTCTTGGTTCTCCTGTAGGTGATGTACAAGGTTGCCTTGTGACACAACTATGGAATGTTGTAATTCCTTAGCAAACCCTGCTAGAACCTGTGGCTCACTGTCCTCACCTGATCCTTCCATTTTGGTCTCTGTCTCACCTACCTGTTTTCTTCTTCTGCCCATGTAAATGCCACTGAACTTCTGCATGCGCTAACCCCCACTGGTTGGGAGGATCAATGCTCTGATACCACTATAATGTTCCCAAGCCAATTTTTTCAATGGAAACACTAACTGCTCTTTGTTAACTATTGTTTGGATGTGTGTATGCAGGTTTTCTCTTGGATTTATGTTTAGGGTTTGCATATTCAGTTATCAAAGCATATGAACATAGATCTGAAGATGTATGATAAAGGAGTACAAGAGATAACAAGAAACACCATACATGGAACCAAATAACACAGATCTGACCTTTATTTAGATAATATGAGAAACCTGATACAATAGAACTGTAGATCTGGAAGAATATAAGATAAATCCTCTAGCTGGAATATGAGCTGCTACAAAATGGTCAAGACTAAAGATACAAGCCTCCCAAGCTAGATAACAATCTGAAGAACAATACAAGATTAACTTCTTTCCCTTCAGGGTCAAGTCCAAACCCCCCTGGTTGAAGTTGCACCCTCTTAGATAGTTGTAGAGATCCAATATTTCGGCCCTACTGTTGGAGGCCTCCAAATGCTACAAAACTACATGGATTGATAGATCAGGGCAAGGTAAACCCTTTCCTGAAGTCTCAAGCTGAAATACCAAGATCTGCTCCTCAAAAGACTGAAACTCTAAGCTGGACTGCGCCCTCCTGAAGATTGCAGAGACCCAATAATTTGGCCTTGTTGAAGGTGACCTCCAAATACTCTGAAACTCTAAGGAATGATAGATCGGGGAAATTTGAACCCCCTGGAGAAGTCTCTGGCTGAGATATGAATATTTGCCCCTCCAAACTGATTAGATATATTTCCCAGTGCGTCCTCCTTCTCTCCAACTCTTGCCAATACTCCAGAAAATTATATGGCAAGCAAATCTCTCTCCAAATACAATATAGATGATGGTTGAGGCCCTGCAGAGAAAACCCAAGTGTCCAAAAGTCCAAAATCCTTCTCAAACTCTTGGATCAAATCCTCTTTCTCCCAGTGGTGTGCCCTCTTGCTGAAAACCCCCAAGGTTACGTCCTGCTCCTTCTCTGAATGGTTGATGGTTCCTGGAGTTGTTGTAGAATGGTGTGGGTGGAGTATTGCATCCCCAAGACCAAGCTTGGAACAAGTGAGGTGGGATCTTTTACCACTGAGTTGTCCTCTAGGGTTTATATTCTCAAAACCCTCAAAATTGTTGTGCTCTAGAGCCCAAAAGCCAAATGCAATAATAATCCAAAAGTGAGTGAGAAGTGCACCCTTCCTTTCCTTTATACCTCAATTATGTTTTTTTGTTGAGTTAGATAACCCCTAGGGTTAACTCCTAGCTTACCCTCACGTTTTCTACTATTTCACTGAGTTACCTTTCCTTTCCAAAGTCAACTTAATAATATAACATTGAGCTTAGCTTATGGCTTTTAGCTGACTTTCTCCCCAAAGTGCCTGAGACTATAGTCTAGTGGGGATGACTAAACTATTGAGTCTCTCTAACCCTCTTCATCAAGAGGTGGGGGACATTACAGAAGGGAACAATGAGATGAGATCCATGGTGAAGAAGCCGTCAAAGACTTCCAAATTATAGAAGAGAGGTTGGCCATCATGACTATGATCAGAACATTTTTGCAAACAACTTTAACAAACAAGTGGGAAATCATGAATCAATGCAAACGAGAAAAGAACTAACCAAAAGTTACTTGAAAGGATCCCCATTCCTATGTCTGATCATATTAGCATAGATATCAAACCAAGGGATTGGATGGGGAAACTCTCCCATCTTTTCATAATGAACCCTATGGAAGATTATGAAAAAAAAATATTTTCCAACCTGCACTTTGATGGGTCTATATTTGATTGGTGGAAAATTATGGAATGGGAGTGGGACAAGGGTGATCGACCAAACATAACCACTTGGAACCAATTTTTGATTACATTTTAACATTGTTTTGTGTCCTACACTTCTTGTTCCTTAAAAACATGAAGCGACAAGGCATCATAACATACTATGACAAAGAGTTTGTTAAGCTGGCTTATTTGTAGATAATATTTCACTTAGGTGTGCAATTTCCATGTATATCAATGTATTAAAGAGTCCTTCAAGACATATGTCAAGTCATTGAAGCCTGCTACTCTTGAGGAGGCCATTTAACAAGTAGAAGCCTATTTATAGGTTCCTGGAAACAACCTCTCAAGAGGATCCTCCTCCTACACTCCTTCGACGATGAAGGTAGAGCTCAAAGGTAAAGTGACACCTAAATTTCCTCTTATCCATTTTATTTGGAAGTCTAAAGGTATAGCGATAGGCCTTATTATGATCCAAGTGGACACCAGTTGCCACCCACCTGTTCCATTGACTCAACATTGTTCTCCATCTTGGAATTTTTTTCATCTACAGTTTTTTAAGTCCTAAACTTTTGGGGCCATTTTGAGGCCTTAAATGATGTTTTATTGGCCATTGGGGGATGAGGGTGGTTGTGGCCTACCCAATCCTACTGACAATTGTACTTCTATATTTGGTATTTTCAATGAGCTACTGTGCGCTCCAAACAGAGATTGTATGAAAAAGTTGTGCCTTCGGGAATTTAACGTTTCAACTAGCCACCACGAGGCCCACAAGACTTTTGGCGCTTCGCCTCCTAGGGTTAGAGTTTTGGATCTTTAGGATTTTTTCCTCTTAGTGTTTAGTAGTTTATGTTAAAAGGCCATTTTTGGACTCTTGTAATGTCTTCTTGTGAATGAGCATAGCCAACACCTCTCTCTTCAAAGATAAGATACCACCATTCTAGGTAGCTTGTATTGATTTTCATTTTGTAATATTTTCCTATTACATTCATTAATTGAACTTGGCTTTTAGTGTACTATTGTGCTCTTTGCAATATTTTTGTGTGTTTGTTTCCATTCATATTCCTATCTTTGATTTTGTTCTCTATACAACCTAGATCAATGGTATCAAAGCAATCTACTCATTGTTGTTTCTCGGTTCATGTCCCTGATGAGGTCAGGGTATAGAGTGTTGGATATCAAGATAAATTCACTTGGGGAAGACCACTCTCATTGACCCAGGAAGCCTCCCATGGTGGAAGGAAAGAGAGATGATGGAGCAGGAGATACTATCAAATTGTTGCTCGAGGAATCTCTTGCACAATAGAGGAACAAAATAATGGACAATTTTCCCAGATCCTTCGACAACTTCCAATGACGACTGAGGAACCTTCAACAAGCAACCATTTTGGAGGTGCGACACCCTTCAAGGTACAATTTAACTTTGATATCCCTTTATTTGAAGGCCAGATAGATGTAGATGCTTTGGATAAATAGTTAAATTTGTTAGAGGGTTATTACTTTGTTCAAAAATATTTCAACATCGAAAGGATCACCTTCACTCTCCTTAAATCTATTCCCCATGTCAAATATTAGTAGGAAAGTCACTGGGAGGGACATAACAAAGATGAGTCTACAAAATTTGTGACACAACCTACTTGGGTGGCCTTTGTTGATGCCCTCAAGGTGGAATTCTACCATGTTGGAAACTATGACGACCAGTACACGAGATGGACTACTTTGCATCAAGAGAGAGACCAGATGGTAAAAGAGTACACCAATATCTTACATACCTTGCCTTCAAAGTTGGGTATCAAAAACTACAAGCGATACCTGGTTTTAAGGTACTGCAATGGCCTACACAGGTACATCCAAAAAGAGATGGATTTCTTGGAAATCTCCTCATTGGGAGATGCTTCTTGATATGCTATCAAAATCAAGTAGAAATTTTAAGCAGTGAAATAAGAGGGAGTTTGTGTCTACAAATACACTACAATAAAAGAATGGTAAAGGTGGCCCTAGATCATAGAACAAAGTAAAAATCAAGGAGATCCAACCTCAAGACAACGATTCCAAGCCTAAGTAACAGAAGGGTAATGGGAAGTCAAAGAAAGACACTAGAGAGTGGTGTGAGTTCAACAAAATCCCCTGGAACAACATCGATGAATTTCGCTCGAAACAATCATTGTTGGCTAAGCTTAAAGAAAAAGAAACAGAATCTAGTTTGAACTCTGATTCAGAATAGGATAAGGGAAAGTGAATCATTGAAACAGAACCTAGTTCTACCATCGCAACCGCAAAGATCCAACCAGAAGAGTTAGAGGAGAAAGAGGAGGGGAAGGCCTCTTCCATTCACAAATGTGGGTGAAGGGGACTCCACTACATTTCATTGTTGACAGTGATAGCCAAAATAACTTGATCACATCCGAGGTTATCAAGAGATTGAAGCTACCAAAAATTCCACATCCCCAACCATAGACCATCGATTGGTTGAGGTAGGGACAAGACATCTGCGCCAACCAACAATTTTTCCTGTCCTACAACATCAAGCCCTTCAAAGATGAGGTACTATGTGATATTTCCCCACTTGAATTTTGTGATTTTATTTTAGGAAAATCATGTATCTGGAAACATCACATTGTTTATGAGACTATACCTTGTAGTGTCATTGTTACTTTGGGAGGCCAACTCTACAGGGTACTAGAGGTAGTGTCAACTACTACAATTTCCTTGCTCTCAACAAAGCAATTCCAATAGGTAATCTCTCAAACTGGAAAATTTGTCCTATTTATGGTTCAATCAGAAGGTGAATGGAAGTTCATTACAGCCACCATGAACTCAACACGGGGCCTCTCTACATAGAAAAAGTAGGTGGATAATATTGTAAAGGAATACATAGATATCTTCACTTCACCTACGAGGGTGCTTCTACACTACCAGGTCAAACATTCAATTGACTTGATACTTGGTGATCCTTTACCTAATGGCCCAATATATAGACGCTCTCTTCTAGAGAACGAGGAAATAAAATGTCAAATTCATGAGCTCATCCAAAAGGGCCACATTCGACCAAGCTCCTCACCTTGCGGGAGCACAATTGTATTGGTGTAGAAGAAGGACGAGACATAGTGACTTTGTATTGATTACATATCCATAAACAAAATCACTGTTAAGAACCAATATCCAATCCCCCATATTTACGATCTTCTTGATCAACTTAAGAGTGCCAAGTTATTTAGTAAGATTGATATGATGCCAGGCTACCATCATCTATCGATTGAACAAAGTGATGTTTGGAAGACCTCCTTCAAGTCTAAAGAAGGATTTTTTGAGTGGTTGGTCATGTCTTTTGGTTTGACTAATGCTCCATCAACATTCATGAGGGTGATGGATGTTCACAAAATATTTTGTGGTCGTATATTTGGATGACATCCTCATCTTCAACAAAACTTGAGTAGAACATTTGCGGCACATTCAGTAGATCAACACTCTGCGGCAACACAATTTTTATGCCAATCTGGAGAAATGCTCATTTGGCATGCAGAGAATTCAGTATCTGGGATACATTGTGGATGAACATGGGGTGCATGTGAACACAACCAAGATCCAAGTTATTAGCGATTGGCCATCCCCGATGACTCTAACAGAGCTTCATAGCTTCTTATGTCTTGCAAAATTCTACCATAGGTTCGTGTTGAGGTTATCTCACATCACTTGGCCCTTAAGCCAAGTGACCAAGGGTGGAGCTAAGGCCAATTTTTCTAGGTCTGAGTCACAAAAGAAGGCATTCAAGGATCTAAAACACCGCCTCTACTCGGCACCAGTCCTCACTTTTCCTGACCTGCAACAACCATTTAGGATTTAGACAGATGCGTCCGACTATGTTATCTGTGTAGTCCTCACTCAGTATGGACATCTTGTTATCCCCATTTCCTAGGGATAACTAAGGAGATGATGTCTAGAGGCCCTCAGGGTGCAGACATGGAGTACCAAGAGACAGATGGCTGACAGCATCTACTTGCACAGACAGAGGACCGTCTCACCACCATAGATCTCAGATTCATCACGATGTTATCCACCACACTTGCTTGCTTCCTAAAGACATTGGGTCTTGCTCCATGAGGTACAAGACAGGTATCATGGGGAGTGTCATTTCAATATTTGAGGCATTTGAATATGTTGCATTTAAAAGTTGCTTTTGATTATGTAACTTCTGCTTGGAAGTTATGCTCTTTTCCCTATTTCACATTGGTGGTTGACATTGTGCCCTAGTAATTGGTCACCCTTAGGGATGGGTTTGCTACTGGGAGGTCCCCTTGACAATTCATTGTTCCATTCCTAATCATAATTACCAATTTCCACACTTCATCCCCTCACCTCCTTATCTTTTGAGATTTTCAAGTGTACTGACCCAAGAAGGGATTGTCCCTCATTTCATGGGAAGAAGGGGTTGAAGGCCCAAAGGGAATGTAGCTGGAAAAAGATAAAATCCAAATCATAACCTTCCAGATGCTTTCCCAAAATATGTCTTGAGAACAATGAAATATTTCTCCTAACAATTCAAAGACCTGCAAAAGAAAACACATATATATGTAAATGTCCCACTTGTTGAGGGATCTACACAAGTGCGTTACAATCTAGACTTTACCCCCATGGAACTCTGTGTACCTCTCCCTTCAAGTGACACTATGGTACTTCCCCCCAAGCTATATTTTACCCCATAGGGTGTACCCAATTGTTTTGGACCTTAATTAATTAATGGCATTAAATGGGCTTGGAAAAAGAATGCATTGAAAATGAAGGTGCAACACACCCTCTACAAAGGAACCCATAAATGAGACACTACGATCCCTTGTATGTCATGAACCCCATACCCAAATATCTTTCTCCCATCCACTTCATCTTCTCCACATGACTTAGAGGGGGGTCCACCTGGGAAACACAAATTGACTTAGGGAATGATTCACCCTATAGGTCACTTTGTCAACCCTCACATACCTAAACTTGGCAAGTTGCATAGGGTCTTTGAGCACTTGTTTAATTTGATGAGGTGGTTTTTTATGCACATTCTTAGGTAAATCTTTTATTGGTTTGATTTATTTGTCATGATACGTTTGACTTGAGATCCTTGGAGGGCGTATTCATTGTCTTTGCAAGACCTTGCTTGGTGGATAGTTTTGGAGGAACGAGCCTAACTTGGACCTCCTTAGGGAATGAAGCCCACGGATTGGATACCATGGCCCACACACCGGTGTACTCGAAGCCCCTACCAGGAGGTCTCTCTAGAGGAATCTCTCCAAAAACCTGGTCATGTTTTCTCAACAATGACTGAATGTCTGCATGATAAAGATGGTTGTTGTTTGAAGGCTTCTTGGACATAATCTGACACTCTGCTACATAAGATACATCTCCATGCCTAAATATGCTCTCCATCCTCTTGGATGAAACAATCTTAGGAGCACCATTGGACATTCCCTTTAGAACCACCTTTTTACTATCTGCTTCCCTAAACTCCAACTCCATTGTTTGGTAGTTCTGTGAATGTTTTCCCAAGGAATAAAGCCACTGAACACCCAATATGACATTGGTGTCTGTCAATTCAACTACATAGAATTCGTCTATCAAAATGTATTTGCCTAATGTCACATCCAACTGTGGAACCTTCGGTGTGCATGTCATACTATACTCATCAGCTAACAAAACACTAAATCCCTCAAATTCCTCTGTGGGAAAGCTTCTCCTAGCCACTAGAGCTGAGTCAAAGAAATTGTGGGTTGCCCCACCGTCGACCAAAACTGTGACACAATATCCCTATAATACTCCACAGATCCTGAAAGTGTGAAATCTAGGAATACCTGATAGAGAGGAAATAGTCCCACCCTTAGCCTCCACGTGTGGCTGCTCATCATTCATATTGCTCTGCTCACCGCCCCGAGTTTGTCCTACTTCCTCTTCCCTGTCACTGTCTGAAATCACCTCTATGTAATTCACCTTACCCTTACCCATGCACCTCTGAACAGGTTCCCACGACTCCTTACAGCTAAAACAAATCATTTTTCTTCTCAGTTCCTTTCGAGCCTCATCATCCAACCTATCTTTCCCGAGTCATTTCTTATGGAAGGGCTTCTTATCTTTTCTGTTCTGAGGAAGGAAAGGTTTAGTAGGAAATTTATTCTTTGGAACTACATACTCCATGTCCCGTGTTCTAATGATGGAATTCTGTAGAGATTCTAGGAAAGGGGCGATGGGGGCAATGCCCACCATCGCCCTACCCCATTATATATATATATATATATATAATTTTCGCAAAAAGAATTTTATTTGATGATTTAAACATTTATTTTTAATGTTGTGTTATTGTTTTTTTTTTAACCCTTTTTTAAAACAAATTAGCGTTTTTTTAAATAAAAAGGGGTGTTTTTTCATTAAAAAACTGTGTTTCTCATTTAAAAAAAATATGTATTTTCATTAAATAAGACAATTTTTCATTAAAAAAATGGTTTTTTTCATTAAAAAAAGTTTTTTTATAGAATTTTTTTTTTCTTAAACCGTTTTTTTTCCTTCAAAAAAATTAAATAGAAAAATTTGTTTTTTTAGCTTTGAAGAAAAAAAAAGAAACATGTATGTAGAGTTTCTTTTTTCAATTAATTTGTTTTTAATGTAATGAAAAAAAAAGATTAATAAATAAAATATCACTTTTCGATTTACAAGATAATTTGAAGTTCTTTGTTCATGATGATAACAATGATCAGGGCTATTGTTTCAATCAAGTCGCAATTTTAACTCTAAAAACAAGAAGGGTCCTACTGGTAGCATCACTTTTCGATTTGAGGGTCAATTTTTTGCAATGAAATTTTAATGATATTGGTTGTCAAGGCAATGATTTCAAACAAGTTGCAATTTTAAC
The DNA here is from genome assembly GCA_009831015.1 of Picea engelmannii. Classification (NCBI taxonomy): domain Eukaryota; kingdom Viridiplantae; phylum Streptophyta; class Pinopsida; order Pinales; family Pinaceae; genus Picea; species Picea engelmannii. The sequence goes on from ML777964.1 coordinate 765,640, forward strand.
CACCCTGCAAAAAAGGGTTGCTACCGATAGCACCATTTTTTGAAACGAGGGTTGATTTTGGTGTTTTTGACACAAAAATATGTTTCTTTTACTCAAAAGTTCTCGTTTTGAGGTGACAATTCTTGTTTTGAGTTCACAGTTCTTGTTAAGTCAGTAACTTTGTTGGACCCAACTCACCTACCTTTTGAATAACCTTGTTCACACCTTGTACACATGTGAAGTGACTAGAAGCTAGTTTGACTTGGTCAAAGGAGGTCAAGTTGCACATACTTTGAGGAGATAAGATAGATTTGATGTCGACCCATTTACACAAGTACCTAGGGTGCACTCTCTATGATGGTATCTTAATTATTGATTTGGTCAAAGGTGGTTAAGCATGCACAAACTTCAAGGGTGCACACTCTATTTCTCTTCAAGGGCAGATATATGCATATTTTATTGTACTGGTAGTTGTTATGTGGACAGAAGGAACTCTTATGTAGGGAACACTTTTCAAATAGCTATTTTAATGCTTTATTTCATTCAAAGAAGTCCACAAGGCACAAGTACCAAGGGTGCACTAGATAAAGGAAATATTTTATTGTAAAAGGGGTTAATTAAGCACAACAACCAAGGGCGCACTTGCTAAAGGAGGTATTTTAAATTTGTCCTTGGTCAAAAGACTTCTGTAAGAGCATCCACATCAAGGCACTTCACACTTGTACACTCGCATGCAAGAGCGCCCTCATCATGAGGCTTTTACACTTGGTATTCATGCACACATTTTGGAAAGCACCCTACCTTATTCACTAGGCATTTTATTATTATTTTGGAGGTTATTTCTTGAAGACCAAATTGTACAAGAGTGAGACAAATGGGACTTGGATCTCACCTTGCATGAGCTTGAATATTGAGGAAGATGACATCTAGCATCACATTCATCTAGAAGCTAGAATCTAGTATTTTCTATGGGCCTTTTTGTCCTAATTCGCTCACTTAAGATATTTTTGTAAACATTTTAACATTTTTTAATATTTTCCTTGGAGAATCACATCAGAAAAATATTATTTTAACGTAGAGGAGAGTTGAGCTAAAACCTATATAACGGTTTGCTCTATCCATTTGTAATTGGAATTCAATGAATGGAAGAACTTGTGAGTATGATAGCTCCAATAAAACGGAACAAAGGTGATCTTTTATTTGTCCAAGTTATGTTGTATTGTATGTACAAATTTTTCATGAGTGGAAATTATTCTAGGCACACCACTAAAGACTTTATATTATAGGTTTGGATTGTCAAAGTTAATCTAGGAGCAATAAAGGAGAAACCTTGCTTCGTTGGAGGAGGTAATTGAAGCCTTCTGGTTACTTTTTCTAAAGGAAAAGGAATTATATGGCCTAGACATCCTTAGTGATTGAAAACATAGTTCCTTTTCTTAAACAATACCACTTCTAGATTAATTTGGTTGTGGAGCTTCCCCATAGAGAGTCCCTTCCCTTCGTAAAAACTATGATTTCTTGTGTTCCAAATTAGGGATATTGTGGGGAATGTCATTTTGGTTTCTTGTATCCCCTAATCCTTCATTATAACCTCCCTCTAAATTTTCATGCAAGACCCCATAGCCCAAGCACAAATAGGCACTAGTCATTCCTTTTCATCCAACACTACCAAATCATAAACTCAATCCATCCTTTGCTTTTTGTTTCATGTTGCTAAGCTCCCTCATACTCCCACTACATACAACATACACATTGAGCCTAGTAACCCATAGGGAAGCCCCCCTTGGTTAGGATTCCATTTTTCCTAGCCTAAAGTGCAGAAGAGAATTTGTGAGGTGA
>ML777964.1:772802-803608 GCA_009831015.1 Picea engelmannii
TTGATATTTTATTCATAGGATCAATCCCCATTGTGGATTGATCATGTCGGATATTGTAATAGGACCAAATCCCCTTTTGCGGATTGGTCAAAAGACAATTGTAATAGGCAGAATAAGAAGTCGACCCCAACAGTTAATTAAGAAACCCAGAAATGTAATAAAGGTGGGTTTACCTGCCCAGATTGAGAAGTCGGCCCTGCCAGTGAAAAGACACTTCACACGTGTCAGAACTTGTATAAATAAAGGAGGCTAGCGCCTCATTTGAACATAACTCACTTGCTCAGTTTGAGAGACAAGTTCTGATCTGTTACCGGCAAAGGAGAGAGAGAGTGGCGCATATCTTGGAGAGGACTTTTTGTTTTAGCATAGAGATCTCTTGGCATTATATTGGCTATCTATATTAAGGAAGTTTTGCTGGGTTTTCTTCCCCTAGAGGGTTTCCCAAGATAAATGTTGTGTCTCTTGTGATTTTGTATTTCTCAGTGATCTTGGATTATGCTATTGTTATCTAATGAAATGAAAACATCTATAATAATGGCTTAAACATTAACACCTTTTTCCATATGTAAATATGCATTTTTCATCTTTTGAATGAGCTTTTTGAAGAATTTTATGGTAAAATGGTATAATCGGCATAAGGTACGTGTAATTCATGTTTTATGATTAAATCAAGTTTAATTTATCATGTTTTTATTCTTCCAAGAGTTCATTCATGTTTTTATGCTATTACAGGGCAAAACGCAACATGTTTCTTGATTCGGCACTTGATCCAGTACTCGTTCTAGTACTCGATCCGACACTTGTTCCAGCACCCAGTATTGCACAAAAATGCAAGGTGAGTTGGCGGTTATGGTATTGGCGGCCAGTGATGGACAAATTGAGAACGTGGGTTTTGTTTATCATCGCCCCCTCCAACTACTAAGCTCAAGACAACTCGATTTCTGTTGTCCAAAGAGGGCGATTATTGGCTTCCTCTATTTTGTTAGTTATGGCTACATTTATTGTATTTTGCCGAATTTAGAGGTGGTTCGACCCTCCTGTGTTCAACCACTTGGTTTGAAAGCCTATAAATACTACCAGGATGGTCATTAGATTGTTAAGAAAGTAGAAGAGCCATCAGATTGGAGATAAACTCGTTGTACTCTGTTTTTTATTTTTCACATTGCCAAAATAGTGCCAGAACTGCATTTTTAACTTTCATGGTGAATTCGGCCTGTTGAAGTTCGTGGTGTGCTTGTAGAAGGTAGCTGTGACTTCTTAGGGGGCCCACCAGCAGTCTGGTGATTTTTCTTATGTTTATTTACGCATTTCGTAATATAAATTGCTCTTTCTTATTTTCTGTATGTACATGTTTTTATTTAATTAATTAGTTTGTTGTAGCTCACTGTTTTACTTCTCTTTTGCAGGTTAGATGATGATATGTAATAGTATATGTTGATTTGATAGACTAGGAACAGGCTTGCAAGTTTCTTTACTAATTCCGTGTGCAATTAAAAAGTCTCTCTTAGATGTTAAATTGTGCTTTCTTTTATAATTTTACAGTCAAGTTTAGAACAGATTTTTAATTAGAACAGAACATAGTTTTAACTTGGGTTTCCTTTGACAGGGATTTTGATGGATGGATAGATTTACTTCTAGTTTTTGAATCATAACTTGCTTATCTTAGTTTATGTGGATTTCATTTACTTAGTATTGGTTAATGTAATTTTCAATTTACTTTTTAATATCATGCTTTTAATCTCTGTTTTTAGTCATTTTCTTATCATAGTTTGAATGATTAAAGTAGACATAGCATAGTTTTCTTTTATGCAATTTCCTTTCATAGATTAAAATGCAATTAAATTTCTAAGTTAAATAACGATAATCTCATTATGTTTTTGATGGTTTATACATGAATATGCAGGGTATTTAACATTACTTTTATCATGGCTAAGTTTTCATTGGAATGTTTACTTCACACTTTTCATTTTGCCATTGAAATTAGTATTGAGCTTATACCATTAGAACTGTCCTTTGTTGTCAAGTGTCATCGAGATATCATCCGTCACCACCGAAGGAATTCACACAACCAGTAGCATTATATTTGAGTGTTTCATGGATATAGTTTCTTGCTTTCATAGCTTAGGAGATAGTCTTATTTGTTACTATAGGATAGATAGACTTTGCTTTGCTAGATTAGATAGCAGTTTGCTCAAGAATTAGTTGTTAGTCTTTCTTGCTTTCAATAGACTAGATTTCCTTTCATGCATTGCATTGAGCATTTAAATTTCCTTTCATGCATTAGAAATAGTTTTGCATTAGGCATTTAGTTCACTTGCCTCTTAGGCTAGCTAGTTGTTCAATGAGAAGTCTTTGCTTACTTGTCCCTCTTCTTTAGCAGGATAGATAGTTGTCTTTGCTTAGTTGTCTTTTGCTTTAGTAGGTTAGTTAGGTGTCTTTGCTTACTTGTCTATTTTCTTTAATAGGTTAGATAGGTTCTTTTGCTTACCTGCTTATTTAATTGCTTTCATAGGGTAGTTGCTCATTGAATGTAGGTTGGCAAGTTAAAAGTAGTTTGCTTTCATCATTTGCTTAGTATGCTTAGTAGTTTACCTTTGCTTATTGTCATGAACTAGTTTGCTTTGAATAGGGTTTTTACTTGCTTTCTTAGGAACTATCCATCAGTCCTTGGCCCAAAATTACTTAGGTTACCTAGTTTCAAGTTGCTTAGTAGGGTTTTCTCATTAGATAGGTTTGCTTGAATAGATTAGTCTTAGATAGTTGCTTTCATTAATTAGATTATACTCCTACCAGCCTTTTACCTTTGGCATATATTTTGCTACAACTCTAAGTTTACTTACCCCGGGTTGACAATTTAATTGAGGGTAGTTTAGTGTTTTTTTTAATACATATAAATCACCTAACATTTTGGCGTCGTTGCCGGGGAGTTGTCTCAAGGTAAGAAGTAATTAGGAATTAGATCATTTCTAGACCTTAGCATTAGTTTGGTGGTGGGGGAACTTTAAGACGAATGGTAAGAACCTGCGCATCTGCTATAGCAGGTTCCCCCAAACCCAATAGTAGTTTTTCTTTTTGTTTGCTTTCATGAATAGACCTAGGAATCAAATGGTAGTTTTTTCTTTTTGTTTTCGCTTTATTTCATGAATAGGCCTAGAGACCCACAAGGTAGATACATTAAATCAAAATCATACCTTTCAACCAAGGTTCCTTCCGATCTCTTTGGGGGAAGGGACATTCCGCTTATAAAATCCGTAGACAGATATCGAAAAACATGAGCTAGCTCAACCCAAAGAGCTAAAATAGTCTCTGAGAAGACTAACACAGGGAGCACTATAGAACAAGAAATTGAAGCATCAAACATATTGGGACAGGAGGCAAGACCACTCGAGCCTTCCGTGGAACCAAACAATATAGATTTTGTTTTTACACCACCACCAGAAAATCCTAATTTTGAAGATATCATAGACCCTGAACAGGTGAATCTTTTGTTTGGTAATTCAGCCAATGTGATTATCTCTCAAATTGACACAGAAACTTTGGTACCGATAATCTCAACCGGCTCGAGTAGAGTCACAGACATCCAATCAATAGGAAGAGCTTTTCATCAAAGAGAAACTTTGTTCTCTTCAAAGATAAAACCACTTAGGTACTCTCTTTTTGGAAACCAGGCCAATATGGGTGATCAGGAGGACCATAATAATGTACGACACAAGGAAGAAGAAGAAAGTGGAAACCAAACCGAAACTACTTTCAGATTTCCGATTTTAGACACCACTCCAAATGTCAACATGAAGAATATTCCTCTCTCAGCACTGCCTACCTTTTATGGTAAAAACAATGAAGATCCAGACACCTTCCTATTTGAATTTGACATCTTGTGTAGTAGCTACAACTATGTGCAAGATGCCCAGAAATTAAAATTCTTTCCTACCACCCTCAAAGACTTTGCATTAAGATGGTTCATGGGGTTGGGAGAATTCAGTATTAGGTCTTGGGAATCCATGAAAGACATCTTTCTTAAGAAGTACCAAGATTACTGCAAGACCAAAGAGTCTCGTAATGGCATCTTTAAATTCCAACAGTTAGAAGACGATACCCTTGTGTTGGAGCCAGAGGTCACCCCTGGATTGCTTGCAGGAGCAGAGCCCGACGCCCATCAGTTTAATGTCACGATTTGTTTAAAGGGTGATCAAATGGAGGAAAACTGATAACAATACCGTCTCAACTCGGAAACTAGGCCGGGCATGCGTGACGAGTGAGGTCTTGATAAACTTCAAACAATGGGTTGTAGTAAAAGGGTGTGTAGACGGAAGACTTGCATGAGGAAAGTGCAAAGGTCTATCACAGACATCAGGTGTGTAACAGACTGGATGAGAAAGCATTCAAATACAAAGTCCCTTTATATTCAAACACAGGAAACCAGAGAATACAAAAATGCCACAAAAAATCCTTTATCATAGCATAACTGTAACAATCCATGTGAATCCTTCAACTGTGAACTCTCTAGTATAAGATGAAACAAAGATGGAAAAGGAAGAAATGTTTGTTATAAACCAAGAAGTCTCAAACACAGAGGCATAACCAGGAAACCAGAATATTTGCTGAAACTTTACAGTCAGGAGATTAGCTCTACCATCGATAGATACCAAAATGGCAAAAATGCCTACATATACTCAAAACAACAATAGCAGCAAAACCAAGATACTGCATTGAAAGCTTTGCGTCTGCATGGCTTCTGACAGTCAACATCTGAAAGATCGTGCAACTTATGTCAGACGCAATCTTAATTCTGTGACAGTTCCAACGGTGAATCGACGTGCCTTAAATTCATGGCCGTGCTTTCCCATTAAGGCGGAGGAGATGTCTAACCACCACCAACCACTTCAATAACTGCTTCTTGGGATTGAGGACGATCTAGCCAACACAGCACCTCAGGATGTGGAAGTCTTCTCATGCTGCCACTTGGAACACTGAATGGCTTAAAGGATGGGCATGGGGGCCAACTCGGAGGAAGGGGCGCATGACAGGAATGGTGGCGCTGAACTATGAGGGCATGATGGGAGTGACGAGGTGTGCAAAGGACGACAGGGGACAAGATTTAGTGGGAAGATGATGTGGAGGGGCAAGGACACGTGGCGGGTGGTAAGTGGATGATGAGGCAAAAGAAGGGGGCCATGTGGACGAGTGAGAGTGGGAGGAGCGGCGACACATGGCAGCAATGGGAGGCGGAAAGGGGAGATGACAAGGCAGGGGAGAAGGGCCCACATTGGTTAAGCACATGATAGCTGAGAAAGACGAGGCTGCGCGAGCGCCGTCGATCTGGGTGCCTCGATCGTGGCCGTCGGGAAGCTGCGTATGCGATTCCGGACCCCCCCCCTTCGCTTAAAGGTAGAAAGGCGGGGGGGGGTCCGGAATGGTCTTCATCGCCGTTGATCCGAGCGCATCGATCTGAGCCATTGGAGAGGTGCGCCCCCGATTCTGGACCCCCCCCCGCTTAAAGGTAGAAAGGCAAGGGGGGTTCGGAATCCGATGTGCGCCGTTGATCCGGGCGCGTGAATCCCAGCCGTTCAAACTTGATTTTCGTTTAACACAAGTGCATTCGGACCAAAACTTACGACAAATGGGTTTTTTAACCCTTTCTTTTGCATTCTAACCCCCTTTTACAAGAAATATCGCTAACATTTGGCTCCATGGGAGATAGAGTCATCCCTGTGATGCTCTAAGAACTCTTTTGCAGACTAAGTGGCTTTGCTGTTGGGTTATGGAGTCATTTATTAGTCCGAAAAACAAAAACAGGAACAATATTTACAAAACGAAACAAAAAGAGCCAACTGTGGCTCACAGAAAACATTTTTTTAAGAAATGCCCATTGACTGGGCCACTGAAAATTTCATTGCCTTCCAGATCCTACAACCTGTAAGTGTTATTTGAAAATACTTCGAGGATCTTGAAAGGCCCGAACCAAAGGGCATCAAATTTACTGTGTTTGCCCTTTTCCTGCCTGGGTGCATCCCATTTGAGTACTAGATCATCCTGATCAAATTCTTTCTTCTTGCTTTTCCTGTCAAAAGCCTGCTTGATCTTCTGCTGATGATTGTAAGCTCTGTCCAGGACCTGTTCTCTGATCTGCTGCATTTCCACCATCTGATGAATTCTTCTGAGCACGTGGTTGGGTTCTCCCTCATAGTCCTGGAGGAGATGGGCTACAGGCAAGGCAAGCTGAGTGGGGAAGATGGCCTCGATTCCGTAAACCAGCTGGAAAGGCGAGAGGCCCAGCGATTTCTTTGTCGTTACCCGATCAACCCAAAGAGCAAATTTAAGCTTGGAGTCCCACGCCCTCTTATTGTCCTCCAGTAGCTTTTTGATAAGCTTAATTAGGCTTTTGTTGGAGGACTCCGCCAGTCCGTTTCCCTGAGGATAGTAGGGAGTGGAGTGAATCAGTGAAATCCCAAATTGTTCACAAAACTTGACCAGAGGCTCAGACCGAAACGGGGAGGCATTGTCAGTGACAATTTTGCTAGGACAGCCAAATCTAGCTATGATGTCTTCCAGAAAGCCGATGATTACTTTGTGAGAAGTGCTTCTGGTAGGGACAACTTCTATCCATTTCGTGAAGTAGTCAGTTGCTGTCAAAATCCATCTGTGCTGGCCACTTGAGGGAGGATGAATTTCCCCGATAAAGTCCAGTCCCCACTGCTGAAAGGGTGCTGAGACCACCACAGGTTTCAGTGGCAGGGATTTGAGCTGTTGCTTCCCTGAGAATTTCTGGCATTTGATGCAAGCTCTAATCTCCCTGCAAACATCAGGAAATAAGGCGGGCCAGTAATATCCAGCTCGAAGGATCTTGTGAGCTGTGGTCTTCCAAAAATAATGATCTCCACAGAGACTGCCATGGAAATTGAATATAACTCTTCGGGCCTGCTGCAGGTCCAGACATCTTAGTAATACCCCCAGGGGGTCTTTCCAGTACAAGGCTCGGTCAATGAGGCAATACCTGATAGCTTTGAGCTTCAAAGCCCTTGCCTTGATTTTTTCCATCCCATCAGGAGGCCTTAGCTCTTGCAAAAAGTACAAGATATCTTTGTACCAGGGGCATGCGGCTAGTGGTATGGTGCTTTGGGAACCCCTGTTGGATGACTCAGCTTGCTCATTGATGAAATTAATTCCCAATGCCTTGCAATTTGATTCAACCATCAACTTGGCTAAACCTTGCCCCTTTATCAGCTTGGTGGGCCTAATCTCCAGATCAAATTCTAGGATCCTGGCGATCCATTTACCTCTTCTCCCGTCTATGTCCGGTTGTATGAGAATTTCCTTCACAGAAGCTGAAGGGACATATGCAATGATCTTTGAATGTAGGACATAGACTCTGAAAGATTTAAGAGATTTCACCAAGGCATAAGCCTGCTTCTCCATGATCTCGTACCGGAGCTCTGCATCTCTTAGTGCCTTGCTAAAGAAAGCGATAGGCTGTTCTTGCCCTTGATCATTTTTCTGCAACAGAATTGTCGCTACTGTATCATAGGAGGCAAAAGAAAATATCAGAAAGTATTTGGAATAATCGGGACTGACTAACACAGGTGCTTCAGTCAGTTCCTTCTTTATATGGACAAAAGACTCTCTAGGTTCAGCAGTCCAATTTATTTCGTGGTCCTTCCTGAGCATGGCTGTGATATGTTTCACCAATTCAGCTAAATTTGAAACAAACCTCCTCAAGAAATTAATTCTTCCCAAAAATGCTTGGATCTCCTTTTTAGATCTGGGAAGTGGCAGGGCTTGAATAGCTTCTACCCTGTCAGGGTCAATCCTCACTCCTTTTGCTGACACTATATGGCCTAACAGTTTTCCCTCTTGCATAGCAAACAATGATTTCTTGGGATTCAGGGAAAGGCCAAACCTGCGACACTTCAGGAAAACCGTCTTCAAGTGGCAGTGGTGTTCTCTATCAGTCTTGGAGAAGACTGTTATGTCATCTAAGTAAATCACCACAAACTTATTTTTCTCCCCGATGAAGGCTATGTCCATGGCTCGCTAAAATGTTGCTCCTGCGTTCATCAACCTGAATGGCATTTTGGCATACATGAATGTGCCCCAAGGAGTGGTGAAAGCTGTCTTTTCCTTGTCCTCCTGCATGACCGATATTTGATTATAACCGGAAAATCCATCAATCATAGATATCCTATATGCACCAGTGACCCTCTACAATATATGTTCCATGTTGGGCAGGGGGTAATTGTCCTTCCTCGAACTTCTGTTCAGGTTCCTGAAATCGACACAGAGTATGATTTCTCCACTCTTATTTCTTACTAGGACCAAATTTGCTACCTAGTCCGAGTATCTCAAGGGGACAATAATCTGAGCATCCAGCAGTTTCTTCACCTCCCTCTCCATGACAGGCAGCAGCGTAGGATTTATCTGTCTCAGCTTCTGCTTGAATGGTCTAGCCTCCTCTTTCAGTGGGATCTTGTGCTCAATGACTGATGTGTCATAATTCTTGAGGTCTTTGTAGGTCCATGCGAACACATCAGCAAACTCCCTCAGCAACTCAGTATATCCGATCCTCTGCTCCTCGGTCAGGCACTTTGACAGCTTGACCAATTTGGGCTCCTCTGGTGTGCCTATGTTGCACTCAGCTGTATCAGCATCATCACCAGAAACTCTGCCTCTTATCGCCACATCATTCCCATCGAACAATCTTTCTAATGGGATCAGACCTTTCGGTATATGATTGCTCAGCAGTTGAATGATCTGATGGTCAGCAACTTTATTCAACAACTCCTCAGGGTGATGGTCAGGTTCTTTGTCAGGGTCCTCATCTATGTGCAATGTAGAGAAGTCATCGATGGATTGGAGGAATTTTTCAATCTCCTGATCATCTTCAAATATATTCCAATGTCTGACATTGTCTGGTACAGAGGGCCTGTATCTTATTTCGACCTCTGATCTGTCAGTGGGCAGCACAGGAGCTTTGAACAAACTAGCCGAGAAAGCTTGAAAGTCGGCTGGAGCATTTTCTTCCCTTGGAATGAATGAAATGTTGAAATCCAAGAAGAAACTGTCGATAAGGTCCCATACCTCATTCCTGTAATTCTTGAGACAAGGGTGCTTGGTCTGATAGACGTTTTTGACCTGCTGGACAATTAATTCAGCATCCCCGAACACAGCCATCTCCTTGATTCCCATTTCCTTCGCAGCTCTTAAGCCCAGAACCAGGGCTTCATATTCTGCCACATTGTTGGTGACCTCAAATTCCAGTTTGTATGACAGAGATATGGTCTGTTGAGAGGGGGATTTGAATACTACCCCGGCACCTGCACCTATACTGGAAGAAGCTCCATCAAAGAACATCTTCCAAACAGAGGTGGTTGGAGGGGGCAACTCTTGATTAAGACTGGGCTGCTTTCTGATCTGCAAAGGGGACTCGGGAGTCTCAGTGAGCTGCAACAAGCTAGATCCTAAGTCAGTGTCCAAGGCATAGATAGGATGATTAGTGGGGTTTGCTTCATTACTGACAATGTAGGCTAGCTGGGCTTCTCTATACAATCTCCTATGTTCTCCTCCAAAGACTGGAATGGTGGCATATGTGAGATCCATCTGTAACGTCCCTCCAAGTCTCTTAATCCAAGACCTTGACAACAGCATGCCAAACTTGGGGGGAACATCAGCTACCACTATATCCATGACCATACTTTTCATGGGCAGCTGGAACAGGGAAACTACCAGGTCCTTAATGACTCCCAAACATTGTACCCTCCTGGAATCAAAGGAATAGAGGTCATGATAGGCTTTGGTGACTTCTAATCCTAGCTCTTCCATGACGGCTTTAGGCATGAGATTGTGGGAGGCCCCTGAATCCATTAAGCAATTATGCAGCACTTTGTCGTGTATATTCAGGGAGGTGTAGAAGGGAGGGGATGAATCATCTTTGTCTTCTACCATTGGACCTAGTACGACTGCAGGCCTCTCATCTTGGAGGTTTATGAAGTCTATGGAAGGGCTAGAGGCTTCAGATTTCAAAAGGTCAGAGAAGCGCTTTTTGAATTCACCATGTTTAATCAGCTCAGTGAGGGGCACAGGAATTCTGATCTTTTGAATTTCATGCTCGAAATTAAAAGAGGGTGAAAGCTTTGGAATTTCTCTAATTTCAGGAACATGAGTTTGGACAATGGGAGAGAGGGGTTGGGCCTTCTTACCTTTGTGATTGTCTGCTACCTCATTAGCAGGTCTCTCTGCTCTGGTGGACGGCTCCGGAATATCAGATGTTGTTGCCCTTTTGTCAGATCTCAGGTTATACCTGCCTCGGCCACCGCCAGCTTTGTCTCCTTTGCTCAATTCATTCAGCTGATTGTTCATGAGAGACTCCTCGTATGCTGATTGAGTCAGATGAGGGAAAGGAGGAGTGACTTCTACAGAGTGGATTTTAGGCTCAGGTTCATCTGCTTCTCCCTCTTCATCATTAGCCATAAAATTGTTCTGGAAGGGAGCCTGAATTCTTTGGTCTTCTCCGTCTCTTCCTCTTTCTCTGTGCATAGTCTGGGGAGCTATATTATTTGGCCTTCGGAAGCCCCCTTTATTTTCAGTGTTCTGAGGGCCCTTATACATCTGCTTCCTTCCCACCCTCAATCTCTCCACCTCTTCCTTAAGGAAGTTCATTACTTGGGTCATCTCATTTACTTGAGGGTGGGACAATGCTGGGCTGGAAGTTGAGGCTTCTGACTTTTCCTTTCTTCTGCCTGTGTCGGCCTGGTTTCTCAGCCCGTTAGCTGCCAATATGTTGGATTCCACTTCTATAGTTGCATATTGCATCTGAGCTAAAGAGGTGGCTCTTCTTTCTCTTAATACGAGGCAGAAATCAAGGTCAAATGCACTAGCATATGAAATTTGAGCAAAGGCTTCTGAAGGCTTTATCTCTGCAGGAATCTTGTTATACATCTTATTAAACCTTTTGGAGAAGTCAGAGACAGACTCTCCTTCCTGCTTCTTCAGGGACCCGAACTCTGTCATGTAATAAATGTAATCTTTTCTATCTCCCCACTGTCTCAGGAAAACATTATCCAGGGCTTCAAAAACAACAATAGATCCAGGAGCCAGTCCCCTGAACCACTTTCTAACCTCACCATCCAAGCTCTGGACAAAGACTCTCATCCAGACATCTTCGTTCTCAATATTGAGGTTGTCTGCATAACTGTAAAAAGCAGCTAAGTGCTCTTCAGCAGTTATGTCCCCTTCCCCGGTGAACTTGGGCATGTATTTCAAGTAGTCTCCAACAGGGAGAGGATTCATAGGATGGGGTAGGACTAAAGGAGCATATCTAGCAGCGACTATGGCATCCATTCTATTGAAAGGGGGATTAGCACCAGCCATAGCGATATTAGGTAGAGGAGAACCGGGGGGAGAAGGAGTGTGAACAGGAGGTGTCGGAATGAAGGTTCTCACAGGGGATGACGGGAAAAACAGAGAGAGGTCTAAAGGACCCGAATGTGCAGATGCTTCTCTCCATGCAGCAATAGTAATATCAGGAGGGGTGGTGAAATCCTCTAAGACCATAGGTCTGCTTACAACTTCCAGGGAGGGGGGAGTGACAAGGATCTCTCCTTCTGATACTAGACCAGGAGGAGAAAACTCAACAGGAACACTCCCAAAATTCAGACAACGGGGAACCTCAGTGGAAGGGCGACTAGGAAGCTGAGAATAAGACAGTGGAGTTTTCACAGAAGGGGAAGGCGTATTACCTGTTTCGGTGATGGAAACTTCTTTCGCAGAGCTCTTTCCCTTTCTGCGCTCCGCTTCTGAGTCAGCTCCCGATGTAGCTAAAGGCAGGTGTGGATTAGACCTCGTGTGTCTGCCTCTCGAAGCCACAGTTGATAGAACAGGTTCTCCCCAGCGGAGTCGTCACAGTGGAGTCGCCAAGTGCACAATAGCAATCTTCAAGTTCTGATATCTGATGCACCTTCAGAATCAGTTGATCTTTGTCGTTCAATCCCAGGGAATATATTCAACATCGTCCCCAGCAACGGCGCCAGAAATGTTGGAGCCGGAGGTCACCCCTGGATTGCTTGCAGGAGCAGAGCCCGACGCCCATCAGTTTAATGTCACGATTTGTTTAAAGGGTGATCAAATGGAGGAAAACTCAGAACAATACCGTCTCAACTCGGAAACTAGTCCGAGCATGCATGATGAGTGAGGTCTTGATAAACTTCAAACAGTGGGTTGTAGTAAAAGGGTGTGTAGACGGAAGACTTGCATGAGGAAAGTGCAAAGGTCTATCACAGACATCAGGTGTGTAACAGACTGGATGAGAAAGCATTCAAATACAAAGTCCCTTTATATTCAAACACAGGAAACCAGAGAATACAAAAATGCCACGACAAATCCTTTATCATAGCATAACTGTAACAATCCACGTGAATCCTTCAACTGTGAACTCTTCAGTATAAGATGAAACAAAGATGGAAAAGGAAGAACTGTTTGTTATAAACCAAGAAGTCTCAAACACAGAGGCATAACCAAGAAACCAGAATATTTGCTGAAACTTTACAGTCGGGAGCTTAGCTCTACCATCGATAGATACCAAAATGGCAAAAATGCCTACATATACTCAAAACAACAACAGCAGCGAAACCAAGATACTGAATTGAAAGCTTTGTGTCTGCATGGCCTCTGACAGTCAACATCTGAAAGATCATGCAACTTATGTCAGACGGAATCTTAATTCTGTGACAGTTCCAACGGCAAATCGATGTGCCTTAAATTCATGGCCGTGCTTTCCCATTAAGGTGGAGGAGATGTCTAACCACCACCAACCACTTCAATAACTGCTTCTTGGGATTGAGGACGATCTGGCCAACGCAGCACCTCGGGATGTGGAAGTCTTCTCGTGCTGCCACCTGGAACACTGAATGGCTTAAAGGACGGGCGTGGGGGCCAACTCGGAGGAAGGGGCGCATGACAGGAATGGTGGCGCCGAACTATGAGGGCATGATGGGAGTGACGAGGTGTGCAAAGGACGACAGGGGACAAGATTTAGTGGGAAGCTGACGTGGAGGGGAAAGGACACATGGCGGGTGGTAAGTGGATGATGAGGCAAAAGAAGGGGGCCATGTGGATGAGTGAGAGTGGGAGGAGCGGCGACACATGGCAGCAATGGGAGGTGGAAAGGGGAGATGACAAGGCAGGGGAGAAGGGCCCAGATTGGTTAAGCACAGGATAGCTGAGAAGGACGAGGTTGCGTGAGCTCCGTCGATCTGGGCGCCTTGATCGTGGCCGTCGGGAAGCTGCGTATGCGATTCCGGACCCCCCCCCCTTCGCTTAAAGGTAGAAAGGCGGGGGGGGTCCGGAATGGTCTTCATCGCCGTTGATCCGGGCGTGTTGATCTGAGCCGTTGGAGAGGTGCGCCCCCGATTCCGAACCCCCCCCCGCTTAAAGGTAGAAAGGCAAGGGGGGTCTGGAATTCGACATGCACCGTTGATCTGGGCACGTGAATGCCAGCCGTTCAAACTTGATTTTCGTTTAACACAGGCGCATTCGGACCAAAACTTAGGACAAATGGGTTCTTTAACCCTTTCTTTTGCATTCTAACCCCCTTTTACAAGAAATATCGCTAACACCTTGAGGTTATATCTCCCAGAAGTCAAAATACCATGACCTCCCAAAGGATGCAGTTAGGGCTCTTTTCCTTAACGGAATTTCAGAAGAATATTTAGAGATGCTTAACCTGATGGCATCAGGTGGTATTTCTCATAAACCATTTGATGAAATATGTGAAATGTGTAAAAAATACTCAAGGAGTAGAGCCAAAACAGGAAAGAATGTTCGGGACCCTTACAATAGAAGCTTAAAACTAGTTAGTTCACGTGGTATTACAAGAGTAGAGATATGGAACCTTCTAGAAAACTTCAAGACATACATCCTAAGCACAATATGTTCCCAGTTGGACACCCTTAAACTATAAAAGAAACAGGAGGAGGAGAATGTAGCAATGAGCATATATTGCCCAAGATGCAGAAGGAAGCATTCCTCAAGGGAATGCCCATTAGATAACATTTCAGTTTGTGGCTTCTGTATAGAAGACCATTCAACTTAGAAATGTCCATCCTTTCCCGGTTTATTAGCCATCTATAGGAGTGGAGATCCTGGGGAGTCTTCTTATGCACTTAGGAGGCCATGGAAGCCTAGGAATCAGCCCACATACCCAGATCTACAATCCCAAGTTCCACCCTATTATCAACAACAACAACAGTGGAACCCACCAGGTTGGAAAAACTGGTCTACTCAGTACCAACATCCTTGGCTACAAGGATGGAGAGGAGGATACAATCTAGGAAACCCTCAAGCTCCACCTATTCCTATGTCCAACCATCCTTATCCTCAGTTTCCATCGAACACTCCACAACTTCTTCCAGGATTCGTTCCACCACCTTTACCTCCTATCCCACAACAACAACCCCTACAATATCAAAATGCAAGCTCCCCAAGACCGACACTATTATTGGCACAACCAGTGCCGAACCCTAATAATAAGCCCTCTCAACCTCTTAACAATGTTGAGATGCAAGCCTTCCCGACATATGTCATTACTCCTGTTCCATTACAGGAAATTCAACTAAGATCGGGAAAATCTCTAGATAGGCAGAGACCTTCAGTAGTCATCCAAAAAGAAGAAGAAGAAGAAACCAACCAACAACCCACGGATGACACTAGGTGGGAAGATGTTATTATCCTGAAGAATCAAGAACCCAAGCTTCCCTAAACTGAACCTTCACAAATTACGAAGGTCCCTCCTTATCCAGATCGATTGGTAATCGAGAAACCTACCACCCGACTAGAATTTGACATTTTGAATGAATTGAAAAATATTTGTGTCAAAATTTCCCTACTTCAAGCCATTAAAGATAATCTATAGTAAGGTGTCAAAGAATTGTGTATTAAAAAGCCAAGTAGGAAGCAGAAGGATCCCCCTACAGTACACTTGATAGGAGGACTCTCTGAGTACATATCAGAGCAGCCAAAACTAGAAAAATATGGGAATCCAGGAAACCCCGTAGTGACTATAACTATTAATGAGGTCTTCATTGGAAACACTCTCATAGACCTAAGGGCAGCCATCAATGTTATGACCGCTACTACCTTGGAACAATTACAGTTGCAACCTCTTCTTCGGCCTACCCCACACATTTTGGAATTAGCAGACAAGACTAGGGTTATACCTGAAGGGATTTTAGATGATGTCATGGTTACTTTAGCCTCATGGGAGTACCCAGTAGATTTCCTTGTCATTTATTCAAAGGATCCTACCAAAGGCCATCCTGTTATTTTGGGAAGACCTTGGCTAGCCACAATCAATGCATTTATTGGTTGTAGAGAAGGAGAAATGACCATCTTGAATGGTCCCTCTATCCAGAAGCTCGCCATTTACCCTCCAGCTCAACCTATTATGGAGAATCTATGGTGGCTTGAATGCCCATATGAGAATGGGGACTGGGAAGAACCTGTATTGCCAAGTGACCATGCATGGGAACTTTAGGAGCACACAACAAAAAATGTTCTAAACCAGTTCATTTCTGCTATCACATGTGTGGATTTTCCACAGTCTTTTCCCCAATTTGAGTACATGTTTGGGGAATAATTTCAAGAACAATTGGATCCATCCATTTTGTCTTCAATATCTTTTATTTTTGAGATAGATGAGTCTGCCATGTCTTATACTATGCCCTACGAGATTAGTCTAGGGAAATTTTTACATATAAACTCTGGGCTAGATATAGACCAACAGAAACAGTTAGTAGATATCCTTAAAGAACAATCAGGAGCATTTGCCTGGGAATACACTGACATGAAGGGTATACACCTTGAAACATGCATCCATCATATATACACCCAGGGGGAAGTAACACCTGTTAAGCAACCCCAGAGAAGGATGAACCCAACACTCAAAGACATATTCAAGGAGGAAATCCAAAAGTTGTTAAATGTTGGATTTATCTATCCCATCTCCGGCAGTAAGTGGGCATCCCCGCTTGTAGTGGTCCCAAAAAAAGTGACCAGGAAATGGAGAATTTGTGTTGATTTCTGGGAACACAACAAGGCCACTCTAAAAGACTACTTTCCTCTTCCTTTCATTGACCAAGTTCTAAATACCTTGTCTGGAAAGAAGTACTTTTCCTTTCTAGATGGGTACAACGGGTACAATCAGATTCTTATAGCACCCGAGGACCATGATAAGACTACCTTTACTTGTCCTTGGGGCACCTATGCCTATAGGGTCTTACCATTTGGATTGTGTAATGCCCCTGCCACTTTTCAACGAGCAGTACTAGGGATATTCGCCGATCTTATTCATGATTGTGTGGAGGTCTACATGGATGACTTCACAGTCTATGGAAACACTTACCAAGAAGCCTTAGACAATTTGGAAAAAGTCCTCGTCAGATGCCAAGAAATGAACCTATCTCTAAGCCATGAAAAATGAAAAATATTGTTAACTGAAGGAGTGGTTCTAGGACATCATGTTTCATCTGAAGGGATAAAATTCGATCCTGTAAAGATTGAGGTCATTGTCAGACTTCCACCCCCCAAGACCCAGAAAGAGGTAAGAAGATTTCTTGGACATGCCAGATATTACCCGCGGTTTATTGAAAATTTTACAAAGATTGTTGCACCTATGTTTGGATTATTGATAAAAGATATTGATTTTGTTTGAACTGAGCATTGTCAAACTGCCTTTGAAACCCTGAAAGCCAGGCTGTTTGTGGCACCAGTTCTTAGAGGGCCCAATTGGACTCTCCCATTTCATATATCCACTGATGCCTCCAACACAACAATAGGAGGGGTATTAGGGCAGAAAGAGGACTACCAGTCCTATGCCATTTATTTTGTAAGCAAGAACTTGTCCCCTACTGAGTTAAACTACACAGTCACCGAGAAAGAGTTCTTGGCAGTTGTTCATGCTATTAACAAGTTTTGTCATTACATTACAGGTTATGAAGTATTTGTACACACCGATCATTCTTCCATTAGGTTTTTCATGAACAAACCTATAACTAATGGCCAAGTAACTAGGTGGCTCTTGTTATTGCAAGAATTTAATATCATTGTGCTTGACCGACATGGAAAGGATAATGTAGTAGCTAACTTTCTTTCCTGAATAAACAACGAGGATGATGATATCCCTGTAGATGATAGTTTCCCAGACGAGCACCTCTTTTCCCTCTCTGTCAATACCCCATGGTTTGCGGATATGGAAAACTATTTGGCCACTAGGAAGTTACCGTCTCATTTGTCACCTCATGAAAAGCGGAAAATTATTACACAGAGTGCTAATTACTCTTGGGTTGGTCATGATCTTTTTCGCATAGGTCCTGATTTGATTATTCGTAGATGTGTCCGAGAGGACGAGGTACCTGAAATACAACGAAGTTTTCATGATGGACCATGTGGTGGCCATCTCTGACAATGTACAACATATAAGGTGTTACATTCAGGTTACTATTGGCCTAGCATTTTCAAAGATGCTGCCAAGTATGTGAGAACTTGTGATAGTTGCCAAAGGATAGGTAGACCTACGTCAGCTGACGAAATTCCTTTACAGGCCCAAGTTATGATAGAACCCTTTGAAAAATGGGCCCTCGACTTTGTAGGACCAATTTCACCCATGTCCCATAGGAAGAACTATATCTTGGTTTGTACGGACTATGTCACCAAATGGGTAGAGGCAAAAGCCCTATTTAGGGCCATAGAGAAGTCTGTTTTCGAATTCATCTATGAAGACATATTTACCCGCTTCGGTGTCTCTCGTGAAATTGTTACCGACCAAGGCACTCAATTCACTTCCAAGCTGATGAAAGAGCTAACATAGAAATATGGGATTAAACATTGCAAATCTTCTCCATACCACTCGCAAGCCAATGGTCAGGTAGAATCCACAAACAAAGTTCTGGAAGCCATCTTGACCAAGACTGTTCAGTTACATCACCGAGATTGGGCTGATAGGCTCCCAGAGGCTTTGTGGGCATACTAAAATACCTAGAGAAATACCACTGGGCATACCCCTTATGAGCTAGTGTACGGGAAACAAGTACTTTTACCAATAGAATTCCAAGTAAGGACCTTCCGTATTTCCACAGAATTAGGATTGAACCTGGATGAGGCTCAGAAGCAACGAGCCCTACAATTGAATGAGTTGGATGAAATTAGGCAAGATGCCATCCAACGGACAATATTGGTCCAAAACCAGAGGAGCAAGTGGCATGACAAGTTTATTAAAAAGAAACACTTACAGCCTAGTGATTGGGCCCTGTTGTTTGATTCCCAGTTCAAAACCTTCAAAGGCAAACTTACCACCCGTTGGTTGGGCCCTTATGAGGTAGACACTATATATGACAATGGAGCTGTAAAAATTAAAACAATTGACGATGGACAAGTTTCCTTTGTGGTAAATGGACACCGACTTAAATTTTATCATAAGCCCATTTCCAGAGAGGATTTTCTACAGGTCATGTCAGCTGACAAGGCATTGGCCTTAGTAGATGGGGAAGCCCCCCCTTGTTCTTGAAAAGTTTTTTTAAAGATTTCCTACTGTATATACGTAAATAGTTTTTGTTAATAAGGCAATTCTAAGAGGTTTCTATAAGTATTTATTTCACCAGGAGTACACAGTTTCAAGATCTTTCTTCATGACATTGTTATACTTGAATTTTGTGTCTGCTAAAGCATCAAATTAATAGTGACTTACTGTAATTAGCCATGTTTTTGAAAAATTATCATTTTTAAGGCATTCTAAAGCAGTTGCTCTTGAAACTCTTCACCACTGTATAAGGAAGTGATACCATAACTATCAAGCCTAGAGGTCTCTCGTACAGTTTTTCCAAGAAACCTGAGTAAGCAAGTCAAGTGTCTTTATCAAAGAGTAATAGGGAGGTATCATTAGTAGTGAGTCATGGAAACATCATAATAATTTCAAAAGAAACAAGTGAGTTGAGCCTAGAGATACCTTTCTGTTCTTTCTCAATGGTACCATCCACTACACACTAAATAGCTTGATTATATCATATCTTTAGATAGGCCACGTCTGCTTAAGTACCCCTTACATCAGGACAACCACTAATAATATAATGGAAAGTCATCCTCTAACATAAATACCATCCCAATTGAAAAGAAAAAAAAAGAAAAAAAAGTTGTTTTTAGAGCTATCCCCCCATCTTCTTGCATAAGCCATCTTATATTAAAATCTTAAAATATGGAGGACTAGTCTCTAAGGGTTTAAGAGGCTAACCCGCTGGGATACTGAACAGCTCTGCTAGCAGCGAGTACCGGCCTGTGGTATGACTAGGTAAACCCGTTGGAGTACTGAACAGGCTTGCTGACAACGGGGCATTCTACCTAGCGAGGATGGTAATCTGACAAAAATAAATAATAAATGTAAACTTGTCCTGATGTACGACATTAATTGTAGATAAAGTTGACATGAAGTATGTGTGGTTAAGCTAAGGTTAATGAACTCCATACACTTGCCATTGGGAAATAAATTTAAGACTATCTTGAAACTCTCTTGCCTACCTCTTCTTATCTATATATAGGATCTCTTATCCTATAGGTGGGGCCATCTCTTAATTGTCTCGTTAGACCAATCTATGAAATTTCATCTTTACACTTGACATACTGTAAATCTTCGGCTATTGGGGGATACCGACTAGTTTCCTATACTTTTGATTGTGAGGTGTCACAATACTTAGGTGTGGGGGAGGGGTTTATGAGCTGCCAAATGATCATTGCCTAGAGAAAAGAGTCTTTGGAAGAATTTTTGTATTATTACCATGATATAGGTTATTACATTGACAGTCATGTTATTTTTAAATGCTTAACTCTTGTGTGCTATACATTACTGAACTCATGCTTAACAGACCACTCTTTATTGGTTATTTAATAGACCACTCTTTATCAGTTATCTTCCATTACAAGATGCATACTGTAGGTTTGACAATACATGTTTTATGCTTGCTATAACCCGTTCATTATAGGTTTTGACATTATATGTCATATGCAAGAAGAACGAGTGAGCATGGAGCACTCTGCCTCTGCTCATTAACCACTATGGTTGTCAAAAACACTTCAAAATTGCAGTTTGTCCATTATAAGAGGCAAAAATGCACTTAACACAAGGGTATCGGATGAAGTACCATATGAGGTGTCGGATGAGATGTCGTTTGAAGTGCCATTGAATTGCATACCAGTAACTGTCCTAGATTCCAAGTAACCAGAATTCAATTCCATTCAATTATATTGGTTTCAGGCATTGATTAAAGATACTTCATATGGTTATGATCAAATGTTCAATTCAACAGACTTGGACATTGATCTAATTACGCACCAGCACATTGCTCCAAGTCGAGCCTTTGAATTCGAATTCTTCACACATGGTAGCTCGCATGCACATGTGGGCAATGTACTCCACCATAAGAGCATCCAAAATTAGGCTGGGCACTCTATTATCTCATTTTCCCTTGCCAATTGCTCTCCTCTGCGTTAAGAAATCGCACCCAACCTCTTCCATCTCATCCTCTGTTCTAATCGCACTCAGACTGTGCCAAACCCGTGCCATCTCTTGGCCTGTTCGCACCCTTGTTTGGTAAAATTCGCGCTCTGTTCCAATCACACTCAGACCGTGCCCAATCTGTGTCATTTCTTGGCTCAATTTCACCCTTTCTTGGTGAATTCAAACTCTGTCACAATGCCCAGGAGATACGAACCCTCCTCCTATGCAGACTTGTTTTCCATTCTAGAATTCGCATAGTGTAGAGAAGTGTTCTTGCGTGCTGGTTGGGGGCCATTTCTGTCTAGTTTGCAAGGCTATGATGATGGTCTTTCTATGCAATTTGCAGTTGGTTTTGATGGTAAGACAACACATGTAGGGTCTCTCACCTTTGAAGTCACATAAGAGTCAATTGTTGCTGCAATAAAACTTCCAAGAGTGGGAAATAGATGGTTCAAGAATCATCAATTGTTGCGCTCAAGTTACAACAGGGTGTTTAAGCCCGAATTCGAGAGCATTTCAGGAGCAAAAGGATATGCTAAGGAGTGGATAAAGCCAGAATTGGTTAACCCCCTCATCGTCATCACAAGGTTAATTACATGTGAAGGTAGGTACTCCACCTTCAAAGCTGGTCATTTTAGATTGCTGGCTCATTTTCTGTTCAAAAAACCCTTGAAATTTCCCTTTTATTTTCTCAAAATCTTGGAGAAGATGTCCTCTCAAGTGAGGAAAAATGTGACTAACCCCCACAATAGTCTCTTCCACCACGGTTTGATCAAACTCCTTGTTCTTACCGAACTAGAGAAACAGGGGCAAAGTTGGGATGCCTTTATCTACCAATTTTCAAACCCCCACTTGGCAGTTAAGACCGACATAAAGCCACTTAGCCTAAAAAATATCTCTCCATCCAAGCCTCACTCTCCAAGAACTCCAAACTCCATTGCATAAACCCTCTCTTTGTCGGAACAATACCAAAAGCTTGTTGATATTCCTACTTCTTCATCAGGGAAAAAGACCAAGAACAAAGACCAAAAGAAGCATATTGTTGACCCCTCAATGCCTTCATTTTCTCTTGATCCTACACCTAAGAATCCCCAAGAAGTAATGCAGCAAGACTTTCAAATCATTCCCACAAACAAGAGGGGATCCAACCGATTTGGTAAGGGACCCTTTTGGAAGAGTACCCGGAACATAAGAACCAAGCCTTATGCAAAACCTCCACCTGCTTCGGATCCTATCCAAGTGTCCTCCAACCTTGAGAGCCCTCATAAGAAACCTAGAGATGTCTCTGCAGATGGATTATAGCCACTAAGGAAAACAAAATCAGAACCTACCTCACCTTTCCGATCTCCCATCACTCCTACTTCACCCATGCCTACTCTAGATCCTAAAATTGATAAATTGTCCACATCTCTCAAAGGACCTAAGCAGTGTTGCCAGAGCGTGGGAGCGAAGCAGGAGCGGGAGCGTGGGAGTGCAATTTTCAAAAAATGGTTGGGAGCGAAGCATCTCCGGAGCATTTTATATATATATTCAAAAGAAAATATGTAGAATGCCAAACTAGATGCAAAATTTATGAAACATGTATGTTTTTGATACTTCCAATATATGAAATGCCATCTAAATTCCATATTATCCGTCATTCCATGAATCTTATGTAGTACATTAATGAATAACCATTTAAGCATCAACCATCTAGCTGCTAACAATTACACATACAAAGTAAGAAATTGAAATACATTTTACAAATACAAATACAAACCATATAGATTCTAGCAATTACAAACATACAAACTTTAGAACCATATAATAGGGAAGTACATCATTAACTTATGGAATGAAAAAGGCTATCCACCAATTGTCAACATGAGTCATGGCCAAATAGTTTTGTTTACAAAAATTGGCTATTTGCTTAAGTACTACAATGATAATTAAACTGAAATCTAGTAAAATGAAAAACAATCTATTTCTCCTACTATCTCCTTCCACCACCATGATTCCCTTGTGGGGGTACGCGTGGTGGTAGTGAATATGAAGCAACTGAGTGTGAAGGTCCTTCTGTTAGCGTCGGAAGTCACCCCTGGATTGCTTGCAGGAGCAGAGCCCGACACCCATCAGTTTAATGTCACGATTTTTTTTAAAGGGTGATCAAATGGAGATAAAAACTTGAGGAGATAACATTCTAACTCAGGGACTGTATCTGGTAAGCAGAGAACAAAGGAGGTTTGGAATCCTAACTTCAACCAGTGGACGATTAAAGGGTGAATAGGTAGAAGACTTGAAAAGAAGGGTGAGCAAACGGCTTTGGGCAACAGGCTTGCAGTAGCTTGCAGAAGAAAGACTCTGAATACAAGATCTGCTTGGTTCGGGGTCTCAAGAAACTGAAGGTAGACTTGACTGGATCCTCCAATTCCAAGTCACTAAACACTGGGAAAATCACAAGAACTGATTAGAAACTGTGCAACTATTACAGTGGTCCATTACAACATCATCCTATAATAGCTACAGCTCGACTGGATCCTCCAATTCCGAGCAGCTCTAACACAGCTTAACAAAGATGTAAAAGAAACTGGCATTCACTAAGCAAGAAGTCTCAGAAGTCTATACATAACTAGAGTATCAGTGTTTCATTAAAACATTACAGCCGGGAGCTCAGCTCAACCATCGATACCTACAAAAATACAACAACTGAGCCTATATACTCGGGAAAAATTGCCTAACAGAGGCGTGCCTAGTGACTCACAGCTTGATGTCCCCTCACTTCAGTCAAACTCGTACTGATATCTTCTTTTACGAACCACCTTAACTAAGCATGGCTCTTGCAAGAAAGGTAGTTGAGCCATTAAGAGCTGAGCTAGCGTGCGCAGACTTCTCTGTCGAGCTGAAGACTTCGGGATGGCGTCTTTGAAGAACTGGGTACACAGGCCCCCCTTGAGCGGACCGCTTGCCAGACTTTCCATACCTTATATTTAATGTATGAGGAGAGGTTTCACCCACCCCTGCCTACCATCACTTACTCCAGGCGAGGAACAGTAAGGAGATTAGATCCAATGGCACCTAGAGGTCGCGTTGGTACCTTCTGCAATTGAGCTCGGTGCCTCGTGCTTTCTTTATGCAACCACTTCCTTACCTCAAGTGACCACGGGCCGTGACCATATGCCCTCGGCACCTCGCGTCTCGCGGCTGAGAGAAGCTAAACTTCGATCTTCGATGTTACGAGAGGCGAGGAGGTGAGGTGCCCCAATCACGCGCCACGTGTTCGCTTCAGATGGACGGCCGAGATATTCTCGGCACTTTTGTGGACCCGAGTCTTCACAACCTCACGACCTCACCGATGGAAGGAACCAATTCTTATGTTTCAAAGCTGCGAGGGGCGAGGAGGCGAGTAGCCTAAGTGCGCACCACGTGTCCCCTCAGATGGACGACCTTGATTATCTTGGCAATACTGTGGGCCCGGGCCCGAGATTATCTCGACACCTTGCATCTCGCAACTGGGAAGAGTTAATCTTTCTATTTCAAAGCTACGAGGGGCGAGGAGGCGAGGAGCCCCAATCGCGCACCACGTGCCCTTCTTTATCAAACGGTTCAGATCTCTTCAGCACTTCTGTGGGCCCGAGTCCTCGCGACCTCGCACCTCGCGGCTGGGAGTAGCCAATCTTTATGTTTCAAAGCTGCGAGGGGCGAGGCGGCGAAGAGCCCCAATCGGGCGCCAGGTGTCTCTCTTTGATGGACGACTGAGATCTTCTCGGCACTATTGTGGGCCCGGGTAATCGCGACCTCCCAACCTCGCCGGTTGAACCGTCGAGTTTCACCTTCTTGTTCTGCGAGTTCCCGAGACGCGAGAATTTGACGGAATGCTGACTTTATCTACGGCCAACGCGCGTCCACTTGTCGACCACATGGTCCCACCTGTCCTCCATCGGTCGAAATCTCGTGACCTCGCAACTCGCGATTGGGAGGAGCTAGCTCTTACGCTTCAAAGTTGCGAGGGGCGAGGAGGCGAGTAGCCTAAGCGTGCACCACGTGTCCGCTTCAGATGGACGGCCTTGATTATCTTGGCGCTATTGTGGGCCCAAGCCCGAGATTCTCGAGACCTCGCGTCTCACAACTTTTAACACCAAAACTTAGGCGTTCAGCCTGGGAACTCTCGATATCGTGAGATCACTGATTTCTACCACAAGATCCCTTCGCCTCTTCACCAACCTACGACGCTTCAACTGTTCAAGCTTCCTTTGACTCTGCGCATGCCAGTAGCAGCAGTTTTCCAATTACTGCAATCACACATCGACCCGTTGACCTGCTTCGCAAACTATACCTTGGATGCTACCAACAACATTTTGCCTGCTCGCTTGACCTGCTAAAATAAAATGGGGATTCTTCCATGCTGTGCTTAAGCATTTCATGCAACCTGCAGACCAGAAAGCTCTCGAGACCATGACAAGAAAAATCATTAACATTTGGCTCCATGGGGGATAGAGTCGTCCCTGCGATGCTCTAAGAACTCCTTCTGCAGTTCCAGTCGCCTTTCTGTTGGGCTATGGAGTCAAGCTCAAACCTCCTGCTAAGAAATATATGTCGAGAAAACAAAACAAACTAAAAGTTCATGCTTGCAGGAGCTTATTTATGTACAGTCCTAAGCTAATAAAATATTTTACATGGGCTAGGTGAAAGAAAACTTCCACCATAGCCATTCAAGCAGCTTCCTGGATAGAAGCTCCTTCCTTCTGTCGATGATCACCAGCAGATGGTGTAACCGTGACAGCAGAACGGTTACACTTTTCAACTCCTCCTTACAAGATGGAGTTGAGATGAAATAGGGCGGCTCCAAAGCGTAAGGGAAATGCCACTCCATGTATTTGCTGACAGGGTCATTGAATGAGTGGCCATTTCCAAGGAATTGGTGAAATACAGCTTCCTCTGCTACACAGCTGTGGATGTGTGGTTGAATATCTATGGTAAGCACAGGTGGGTGGACAGCTGTCGTAGGCTGATTGATCTCAGGCGGTGGCTGCTCGCTGATTGGTTCTGAACGAAAGGCAGACTGCCCCTCTGGTTCTTTTTCCTCTTCTTGTTGGCTCTCCTCCAGGTCCGATTCATATTCATCATAAATACGGACCATGGGGTGATCCTGCTTGCCGACTGGCTCTGGACCGGAAATATTCTTCTCCTCTAGTTCGGTCTCCCCCAGGTCCGATTCGTATTCATCATAAATAGGGACCATGGGGTGGTTTTGTTTTTCCTCGTACTGCTCAGCGTCTCCTGAAAAACTGAGGTAGCTGATTTCCTCGTGATAATTTTCTTTAGCGAGCAGAGGATAAGGTTTTGCGACCTGCTCTTGGAAATCCAGCATATCAAGCTCAGACTCTGATTCGTAACTGTCATAAGTGGTCTGGATGCTCTGACAAGAAAAAGGTGATGTCGGGCTCTGCTGCTCCTCTTCTAGATAATCATCGAAGTCGGGGGGAGACAAAGCTTCTCCAACTTGTAGAAATGGAACTATCCCCCGCTCCTCCGTTTCGACCCCAAATGTAAACACATCATGGGAAATCTCGTGAAGGAAAAGAGAGCAATCCTCTTCCACAACTACCTCTCCATTGCTTTGATCTGAGACAGAAAGCTCATCGGGGGTAGATGCCAACTCATCTAATAAATCTTCAACAATCTCTTCAAAAGAGTTGCTCAGAGCGTCTGCCTCAAGGAATGGAAAATCCTCTGCACAGTCTTCATATTTCAACCTTTCTAATTGGGTAGAGAGATATTTCACCTGCTCCATCGGCTTACTCAAGGTGCCATCCTCCTCCCGGGGAACTTCATCACTTTCATAACCTGCCTCGGATGCAGATGAATGGGGAGGAGAAAGGACTGAGTTTTGATCCAGGTGATCAGGATCCTCCCTACAACTTTCGTCAGAAACAACTTTCTCTTGTATAGAGTTGTGGTATCCCTCACAAGAATTATGACAAATTAACTCAGGGGGATACAACGTCTAACAATAGGTGGTGAAAGCTGCATGAAAATCACTGAGCGAAGAAATGGTAGCCGGGGGTAAAGAATGATACCATTTACGTGCATCCCCTGCTAACGAGAACATGAACATTTTCAGTAATACATCCTCATGATGTATCTCCCACTGACGCATGAGTTCATGAAACTCACTGAGGTACTGAGCAGGGTTGTCCTCTTCACACTTTCCAAATATGGGCAAATAATCGCCCCATTCATCCAGAGAGGGGACAACATTAGGAAAACCAGGAATAGTAGAGAAATTAAAAGGAGCAAACCTGCGAGCAAGGATTTTCTCCATATCGAACCAGTGGAGTCGCCAATCGATCCTCGAACCATGGAGTCACCAGGTGAAAGATGTGCAGCTCCAAGCGTGTCTGGTCCTCGTTCACCATCAAAGGCCAGATCTTAACATTGTCATTATCCCAGGAAACTTCTCAGGCTGAGAAAGCAGCTGCTGAAACCTTCTCGAGAAAGCTCCTCTGGGTCAGCTTTCAGGTGCGCCAACAGTGGCCACAACTGAAACAGTAAAGTGGAAATAATGGAGTCGCCATAGTGGAGTCTCCAGGTGCGTAGTAGCAATCTGGATAGTTCTGATATCTGATGCACCTTCAGAATCAGTTGATCGTTGTCGTTCAATCCCAGGGAAAATATTCAACTTCGTCCCCGGCAACGACGCCAGAAATGTTAGCGTCGGAAGTCACCCCTGGATTGCTTGTAGGAGAAAAGCTCAACACCCATCAGTTTAATGTCACGATTGTTTTTAAAGGGTGATCAAATGGAGATAAAAACTCGAGGAGATAACACTCTAACTCAGGGACTGTATCTGGTAAGCAGAGAACAAAGGAGGTCTGGAATCCTAACTTCAACCAGTGGACGATTAAAGGGTGAATAGGTACAAGATTTGAAAAGAAGGGTGAGCAAATGGCTTTGGGCAACAGGCTTGCGGCAACTTGCAGAAGAAAGACTCCGAATACAAGATCCACTTGGTTCGGGGTCTCAAGAAACTGAAGGTAGACTTGACTGGATCCTCCAATTCCAAGTCACTCAGCGCTGGGAAAATCACAAGAACTGATTAGAAACGGTGCAACTATTACAGTGATCCATTACAACATCATCCTATAATAGCTACAGCTCGACTGGATCCTCCAATTCCGAGCATCTCTAACACAGCTTAAAAAAGATGTAAAAGAAACTGGCATTCATTAAGCAAGAAGTCTCAGAAGTCTATACATAACCAGAGTATCAGTGCTTCATTAAAACATTACAATCAGGAGCTCAGCGCAACCATCGATACCTACAAAAATACAACAACTGAGCCTATATACTCAGGAAATATTGCCTAACAGAGGCATGCCCAGTGACTCACAGCTTGATGTCCCCTCACTTCAGTCAAACTCGTACTGATATCTTCTTTTACGGACCACCTTAACTAAGCATGGCTCTTGCAAGAAAGGTAGCTGAGCCATTAAGAGCTGAGCTAGTGTGCGCAGACTTCTCTGTCGAGCTGAAGACTTCGGCATGGCGTCTTTGAAGAACTGGGTACACAGGCCCCCCTCGAGCGGACCGCTTGCCAGACTTTCCATACCTTATATTTAATGTATGAGGAGAGGTTTCACCCACCCCTGCCTACCATCACTTACTCCAGGCGAGGAACAGTAAGGATATTAGATCCAATGGCGCCTAGAGGTCGCATTGGTACCTTCTGCAACTGAGCTCGGCACCTCGGGTCTTCTTTATGCAACCACTTCCTTACCTCAAGTGACCACGGGCCGTGACCATATGCCCTCAGCACCTCGTGTCTCGCGGCTGAGAGAAGGTAAACTTCGATCTTCGATGTTACGAGAGGCGAGGAGGCGAGGTGCCCCAATCGCGCGCCATGTGTTCGCTTCAGATGGATGGTTGAGATCTTCTCGGCACTTTTGTGGACCCGAGTCCTCGCAACCTCGCGACCTCGCCCATGGAA
The DNA here is from genome assembly GCA_009831015.1 of Picea engelmannii. Taxonomy (NCBI): domain Eukaryota; kingdom Viridiplantae; phylum Streptophyta; class Pinopsida; order Pinales; family Pinaceae; genus Picea; species Picea engelmannii. Next base: position 801,299 of record ML777964.1, read on the forward strand.
GGAACCAATTCTTATGTTTCAAAGCTGCGAGGAGGCGAGTAGCCTAAGTGCGCACCACGTGTCCCCTCAGATGGACGGCCTTGATTATCTTGGCAATACTGTGGGCCCGGGCCCGAGATTTTCTCGACACCTTGCATCTCGCGACTGGGAAGAGTTAATCTTTCTATTTCAAAGCTACGAGGGGCGAGGAGGCGAGGAGCCCCAATCGCGCACCACGTGCCCTTCTTTATCGAACGGTTCATATCTCTTCGACACTTCTGTGGGCCCGAGTCCTCGCGACCTCGCACCTCGCAGTTGGGAGTAGCCAATCTTTATGTTTCAAAGCTGCGAGGGGCGAGGCAACGAGGAGCCCCAATCGGGCGCCAGGTGTCTCTCTTTGATGGACGACTGAGATCTTCTCGGCACTATTGTGGGCTCGGGTCCTCACGACCTCGCAACCTCGCCGGTTGAACCGTCGGGTTTCACGGAATGTTGACTTTATCTACGGCCAACGCGCGTCCACCTGTCGACCACATGGTCCCACCTGTCCTCCATCGGTCGAAATCTCGTGACCTCGCAACTCGCGACTGGGAGGAGCTAGCTCTTACACTTCAAAGTTGTGAGGGGCGAGGAGGCGAGTAGCCTAAGCACGCGCCATGTGTCCGCTTCAGATGGACGGACTCGATTATCTCGGTGTTATTGTGGGCCCAAGCCCGAGATTCTCGGGACCTCGCGTCTCGCGACTTTTAACACCAAAATTGGGCGTTAAGCCTGTGAACTCCCGAGATCGCGAGATCACTGATTTCTACCACAAGATCCCTTCGCCTCTTCGCCAACTTGCGACGCTTCAACTGTTCAATCTTCCTTTGACTCTGCGCGTGCCTGTAGCAGCAGTTTTCCAATTACTGCAATCACACACCGACCCGTTGACCTACTTCGCAAACTATACCTTGGATGCTGCCGACAACATTTTGCCCGCTCGCTTGACCTGCTAAAATAAAACGGGGATTCTTCCATGCTGTGCTTAAGCATTTCGTGCAACTTGCAGACCAAAAAGCTCTCGAGACCATGAAAAGAAAAATCGTTAACACCTTATAATGCAGGTACTGGTGGAGTGTTAGTCAAGGGGGCTTATCCATGGGACCTCGCACTGGGTGTTGGCATCTCAACACGATCATCCTCATCCAAAAGAGCATTCTCCAACTCCTCCAAAACCAATGCTCCATCCTCCAAATTGTCCTCCTCTGGATTGTAGTCCCACATCTTATTTGATTTATCTATAGTTGGATCCTCGCAGTAATGGCTCAATAATCGTAAGTTGTAATGCACATAGACCAAGGTCTTTATTCGTTGTACATTCAACCTGTTCCTTCTGACATTGTGGATGAAACTGTATGTGCTCCAACACCTCTCTGTTGAAGAAGTGTTCACCACCTGTGAAAGAACCCGCATTTCCATCGAACATAGCTGTGGTGTATTACCCCCATGCATGTCCCACCACTGAAGAGAAGGCAAATTCCCTCGATCCCTATATGTAGCATTGCTCCCAAAGGCACCAGTGCAACTGATGTACTGGCTCAACTGTTGTCGAATGCTATCACACTCCTCAACATCTGGGTACATTATTTCTAATGCTTGCATATAACCAGTTTGAACCTCTGGATATTGGTGTGGTTTTCTCTTCGCCCCACCCCCTAGTGCCGGGGTTGAAAGACATGACATATGATAGTATTTTGGTGTAAGCACATATGCTAAGGCATGTAGTGGAATATTTAGCTTCTCCCACCATTTTTCCACCTCTATATTGATAAAATCATACAAATTCTGATCTCTAGGCTCAACAATGTCCTTAATTTGTCCTAGCATATTATCCATTTTCTCATACACCTCCCCAATGACCGGTCGATCAGAATCTGCAAACCGAATCATGTTATAAATTGGCTTGGTGAACTGTAAAACAAACTTGACCTGTGTCCAAAAATGGCTATCAAGGACAGTGTGCTTTGCTGCATCCATGCCATCTCTATTAGTTCTAATGTCATCCCACTCATCACCATAGCACCCAAAGCTTGTCTTACCCTCAATAAGCGCCTGAAGGTGAGGAAATAGCTTCCAAATCTAGTCTTTGCAAGATTAAGTAATTGCAATTTAGAGTAAGTTCCATAAAATGCATTAACCCTTGAATGCTCGGTGATAAATTTAATGAGTTTCTTCCCTCGCTTGTACAAATCATTAATCCATGTGAATTCTTTATGCTTGATGATATCATGCATTAAAAGGTTCAATGTGTGCACCAAACAACCAGACCAAAAGATGTGAGTATATTTCTGC
>ML777964.1:804928-818665 GCA_009831015.1 Picea engelmannii
GCATACCTATTTTGATGAATCTCCAATGATTTGCAAGTAGATGGAACCCTTTGTTGTCTCCTCCAAGCTCTCACAAATCCTCTTCAAGCTCTCCAACTTTGCTCCAACACCAAGAGCTCCTTCCCTCTCCACTCCAACTCAAATATGAAACAATGAGAAAGAAGAGGAAGATATTGTGCTTTATCTCCCCTCTCTAACCCTAAAAATGCCCTAGGGCCCACCCACAAAGCCAAAAAATAAAAAAAAATAAAAAAAAAATTGGGGCCAAAAATTGGGGAGTGCCCGCGTGGGTCTGGGAGCGCTCCGGAAGCGCGGTTCCGGGGCGTCGGGAGTGGGTCCTATAGGCTCAGGAGAGTGGGGGGGAGTGGACCAGGAGTGAGCGAGAGCGTGGAGCTTCGGGATCACTTATTCTGCCCCAACTATAGAGGAGCTACAAAAGGAAAACCATTAGCTTCTCCAACAATTGGAAGAGAGGAAGACAATAGATGCACACCTTCATCATGACAATGCAGTCCTTTAGACAAAAGTTAAATCCCTTCAACGGTTGGTCGATGGGATGACCCAATCTAACCGCAGCCTCAGAGCACAATTAAAGCAACACAAGAGGCACAAGGCTAAGCCTACACAGCAAGAAGGAGAGGTTTCTAAAGCCGACCCTCCTCAGCAAGCCTAGTTCCGAGGGGAACTTCTTTTTGTTTGCAGTGGGACCTACAAAATCGTAAGTGTGGGGGTAATGTTGGGCCCGAGATATGATCATTTTCATGACGTTATTATACACTTTTTTCCATATGTACATATGCGTTTTTCATCTTTCAAAGGAGCTTTTTGAAGAATTTTATGATAAAATGGTATAATTGGCATAAGGTATGTGTAATTCGAGTTTTATGATTAAATCAAGTTTAATTTATCATGTTTTTATGCTTCCAAGAGTTAATTCATGTTTTTCTTCTATTACAGGGCAAAAGGCAACATGTTTCTTGATCCAACACTCATTCCAATACTTGATCCGATGCTCATTCCAACACCCAGTATTGCACAAAAATGCAAGGAAAGTTGGCAGTTATGGTATTGGCGGCCAGTGATGGAAAAATCGAGCACATGGGTTTTGTTTATCATCGCCCCCTCCAGCTACTAAGGTCAAGACAACTTGATTTCAGTTGTCCAAAGAGGGCGATTATTGGCTTCCTCCGTTTTGTTAGTTATGGCCGCATTTATTGTATTTTGCCGAATTTAGAGGTGGTTCGACCCTCCTGTGGTCGACCACTTGGTTTGTAAACCTATAAATACTACCAGGATGGTCATTAGATTGTTAAGCAAGTAGAAGATCCATCAGATTGGAGATAAACTCGTTGTACTCTGTTTTTTATTTTTCACATTACCAGAATAGTGTCAGAACTGCGTTTTTAACTTTCATGGTAAATTCGGCCTGTTAAAGTTCGTGGTGTGATTGTAGAAGGTAGCCATGACTTGTTGGGGGGCCCACCAGTAGTCTGGAGATTGTTCTTATGTTTATTTACGCATTTTATAATATAAATTGCTCTTTCTTATTTTTTGTATGTACATGTTTTTATTTAATTAATTAATTTGTTGTATCTTAGTGTTTTACTTCTCTTTTGCAGGTTAGATGATGATATGTGATAGTATGTGTTGATTTGATAGATTAGGAATAGGCTTGCAAGTCTCTTTACTAATTCCATGTGCAATTAAAAACTCTCTCTCTCACTATACTAACCCCGCATGCAGTTAGATGTTAAATTGTGTTTTCTTTTATAATTTTACAGTCAAGTTTAGAACAGATTTTTAATTAGAATAGAACATAGTTTTAATTTGGGTTTCCTTTGACAGGGATTATGATGGATGGATAGATTTACTTCTAGTTTTTTAATCATAGCTTGCTTATCTTAGTTTATGTGGATTTCATTTACTTAGTATTGGTTATTGTAATTGTCAAATTACTTTTTAATATCTTGCTTTTAATCTATGTTTTTAGTCATTTTCTTATCATAGTTTGAATGATTAAAGTAGACATAGCATAGTTTTCTTTCACGCAATTTCCTTTCATAGATTAAAATGCAATTAGATTTCTGAGTTAAATAATGATAATCTCATTATGTTGTTGATCATTTATACATGAATATGCAGGGTATTTAACATTACTTTTATCATGGCTAAGTTTTCATTGGACTGTTTACTTCACACCTTTCATTTTGCCATTGAAATTAGTATTGAGCTTATACCATTAGAACTGTCCTTTGTTGTCAAGTGTCATCGAGATATCATTCGTCACCACCGAAGGAATTCACACAACCACCAGCATTATATTTGAGTGTTTCATAGATATAGTTTCTTGCTTTCATAGCTTAGGAGATAGTCTTATTTGTTGGTATAGGATAGATAGACTTTGTTTTGATAGATTAGATAGCAGTTTGCTCCAGAATTAGTTGTTAGTCTTTCTTGCTTTCAATAGACTAGATTTCCTTTCATGCATTGCATTGAGCATTTAAATTTCCTTTCATGCATTAGAAATACTTTTGCATTAGGCATTTAGTTCACTTGCCTCTTAGGCTAGCTAGTTGTTCAATGTGAAGTCTTTTCTTACTTGTCCCTTTGCAATAATAATGGCTTGATCCATACAATTTAACCCTGGTCAAGTCTTTTTGAATTTCTGTTGATAGGATTAGTGAATAAAGCTTCGTTGAACTGTTTAATCTTAGCCAAGTAGATAGGTTAGTTAGTGAATGAATTTGATCAAACTATTCAAACTTGATCAAATAGCCCCAGGATAGAGTAATTTTTAGCCCAACAATCTAATCTGGGTTAAATGTGTTAGGTAAATAGATTAGAATATAGGTTAGTTGTCTTTCCTTTCAATAAAACAAGCTCAAAGTTAGGTGAGGATCTTTGTTTTGATGTTAGAAGGTTGTGTTCTAACCCCTTGGTGGAAAAATGAAAAGGGAGTAGCGCAAAAAACCCACAAAATGGCACTATCCTAAGTTTCCGCAATGAAATATGATTCATGTCCCATGGTTAAAGAGTGTGCCAAGATCTATGGCCTAGCAAATGATGCTCAAATTGACGACCGACAAGTAATATCGGACCCCCCCGACCATTATACCTTTAATGGTGGGGGGGGGGGTTCGAGTTGGTGGTATTTCCTAGCGGGCCCCATCCTAACGTGTCATCATTGTGTTAACTCAAACCCCCCTTGCTCTAAACCGGTTACCGCTTACCCCCCCTCCGAGTAAACCGCCATACCATTTTCCCATACCACCGTCGTCCCGTGACATCACACTCCATTACCACCATTTATAAGTCATGTCTCATTACTTCATCAGCGTACTTTCCCCCACTCACCCATCACACGTCATATCCCATTCACTTATCCTCCAATCACCGCCTTCCACATCATCCTCGTGCACCCATAACCCATCCTTTACTTTCCACCTCATATCCGCGTTACCCGTTGGATAACTAATACAGGAAAATATATCTGTTAGCTTGTTGACTTGTCCCTCGAGCCTCCAACGGATACCCGTTTGCCCAGAGAATTCTGTTTTTCTCGCCATTCCTTCATCCCTCATGATCCAAACACCTCTAAAACCATTATTCTCTTCGTTTTTTCCGTCCACAACCTCCATTAATTCCTGGAATCTACAGTTAGTGTCATTTCTTTTTCAAATTTCGTAGGTATCAGTCGAAGTGATGGCGCCAAATTCCAAACAATCAGAAGTTGATGAAAATCCTTTCCTTCCGCCTCCTGTCGACCTTGACCGGATCCCTCTGGCCAACAATGATTACCTAATTTCAAATCCCAAATGTGAATTTGATTTTGTTAAGTTACACTCGTAGGCACTTACATTTACCAAGTATTCATCAAGCCAAATCCTAGTTATAAACCTTCCACCAAGAAAAATGCCAAAGATAACAAAAATAATCCTCCTTCAACAAGTGCGCACTAGCAAATTTCGGCCAAAAACCATAGAAGGGCATAAATTTCAGACCTCACACAAGTGTGAGTGAAAGATCCATTAGAAAAAGAGAGTTTTAGCTCTCTATTTATACAGTATAAATGACCTTAATTTTATTTTTAGGTCACAAAAGGCCGACATGGCCAAAAATACATCAAAATATTGTTTTTCATTAAATGTCATAATTAAAACCCTAATCAAGCATAAAGGTGATGTCATGCCCTTTTAGGGTTACATTAGGCCCTCTTAGGGCAACGTTGGTCTCCTGGAGAAAAATGTTAGGCCTCCTTGGGCCTCCGAAAACTGTGACACGTGCCACTTGGCACATAACTGCCTCCCAAAACCTCCACAGCATTGGATGACATCATAAGATGTCCTTGGTGAAGTCATGGGCCTTCCAAGGCCAACGTCCTAGTGGAAAGGGCATTAACCCCCCTGGGTACAAGTCTGCTAAGTTTCCTTTGGTGAAATGTTCTCCTCTTCTTCGGTGCAAAACCTCTGATTTATCTCTGCCCTCTGATGGGGTCTCAACATCCATCTGATGGGCTTTCAACCCCATTGAGGTCTGAACTAATCATCTCCTCATGTGTACTTGTCCATTGTGTATGGTCCTGCACATCAATAGATACGCCCTCCATGGGCTCATAAGTCATAGGGATCATAGCAATGTCAATCACATCTAATCATCAAGTTTATTAAACATGTGCATAAAACCCCTCTTACCCTGACAAGTGCTCAAAGACATTATACTAATCTAAAAACCAAGTTTGGAGGAAACGCTAGGATGTTCTATTGGGCTAATGCTCACTGGGCGTGTGGTATTTTCGGGAGATATCAAATCCAAGCCATGTGAGTGGATGAAGTTGATAAGGGATGTCTGGGAAAGGGTGTAGTGATAGCAGGGAAATGTATGACTTACCTGTGGGTGCCTCTGTAGAAGGTGAGTTGGACCTGTCATGGATGCATATGTTTCCAAGCCCATTCATGCCTTTTATCTTTATTTTTATTGTTTTTTCTTCAAGAAGCTAGTTAAGGGACACTACCCTGGCGTGGTGACCAATGGTGGCAATGTTACCCACAAGCATTTCACGAAAATTAGAAGGTTGGCTCATGATGAGACCCCCTTTCTCTTGGATATGCCACCAAGAGCCACTACCATGTGTTATAACCCTATGTTTCATAGGAACAACTGGTGACTGGAAATTTTTACTCTTGTTGTATCTTGGATGTAAATAATATTTCATTTTGCAAATTATTTTCAAAAGAAAATAAAAAAGAAAGAAAGAAAAGAAAAAGAATAAAAGAGGGCATAAAAGAAAATGGATAAGTCCCCATGCAATAATAATGGCTTGATCCATACAGTTTAACCATGGTCAAGTCTTTTTGAATTTATGTTGATAGGATTAGTGAATAAAGCTTGGCTGAACTATTTAATCTTAGCCAAGTAGATAGGTTAGTTAGTGAATAAATTTGATCAAATTGTTCAAACTTGATCAAATAGCCCCAGGATAGAGTAATTTTTAGCCCAACAATCTAATTTGGGTTAAATGTTTTAAGAAAATACATTAAAATATAGGTTAGTTGTCTTTCCTTTTAATAAAACAAGCTCAAAGTTAGGTGAGGATCTTTGTTTTGATGTTAGAAGGTTGTGTTCTAACCCCTTGGTGGCAAAATGAAAAGGGAGCAGCGCAAAAAACCCACAAAATGGCACTATCCTAAGTTTTTGCAATGAAATGTGATTCACGCCCCATGGTTAAAGAGTGTGCCAAGATCTACGACTGAGCAAACGACGCTCAGATCGACGACCGACAAGCAATATTGGACCCCCCCCGACCATTATACCTTTAATGGTGGGGGGGGTCCGAGTTGGCGGTATTTCCCAGCAAGCCCCATCCTAACGTGTCACCATTGTGTTAACTCGGACCCCCCTTGATCTAAACCAGTTATCGCCTACCCCCCCTCCAAGTAAACTGCCATACCATTTTCCCATACCACTGTCGTCCCGTGACATCACACTCCATTACCACCGTTTATAAGTCACGTCTCGTTAGTTCGCCAACATACTTTCCCCCACTCACCCGTCACATGTCATATCCCATTCACTTATCCTCCAATCACCGCCTTCCACATCATCCTCGCGCACCCGTCACCCATCCTTTACTTTCCACCTCATATCTGGGGTACCCGTTGGATAACTAATACAGGAAAATATATCTGTTAGCTTGTTGACTTGTCCCCTGCGCCTCCAATGGATACCCGTTTTCCCAGATAATCCCGTTTTTCTCGCCATTCCTTCATCCCTCACGATCTAGACACCTCTGAAACCATTATTCTCTTCGCTTTTTCCGTCCACAACCTCCATTAATTCCTGGAATCTACAGTCAGGGTCATTTCTTTTTCAAATTTCGTAGGTATCAGTCGAAGTGATGGCGCCAAAGTCTAAACAATCAAAAGTTGATGAAAATCGTTTCCTTCTGCCTCTTGTCGACCTCAACCGGATCCCTCTGGCCGATAGAGATTACCTAATTTCAGAGCCCAAATGTGAATTTGATTTTGTTGAGTTACACTCTGGTTCAGAGACACTTTCTGAGACCAGAGTGACGAGATTGGACTCTTGGAGTCCAATCTCCCTCTGTATTTGTTTCCCCAAATTCATCATTTTCCCGAGTTCTCCCTTAAGTGTCAGGCGCACTACCTTCCCAATCAGAGAGTTGTTGTTTCATCCTCTAGAGAGACCCTGTTCGCTATCACACAGAAAGCCATTGACCAGATGCTGCAAATATCCAGAGACGAATCCTTTTCTCCTTTTACCATTGAGATCCTAACCGAAATGTATCAAAATTTGTCTTTTCCCCAAAGAGCGCAAATTTTTGAGCTTTTTCTCCCTGAGAGTGCCCCATTATCCAAAGCAAATCCCCCATATCAGTCATCGATTTTCTCAGCAGAGGGAAATCAAATTATTTCTTCTCTTTGCAGTCTACTTGGATACTACTCGGATGAGTGGGTAGATGAGCCAATCTTGGGTTATCTATCTATTTTCTCTACCGAGGAAAGGGCCACAATGCAATTCGACTACAACAGTTTTCTAGCCGAGAACATCCACGAACAACTTTTCAAGTTTCCCACAGAAAGCATGTTCCAGTACTCTTCAATACTAGCATATTTGTTCATGTTTTTCCAAACAGACAAGTTCTTGTTTTCCATGTAGAAGCTAGATCAGAATGGAAAAACATAGCTGGTCATATTCTAGACATCACTACTGAGAAAGAATTCACCCGAATTCACTTTTAATCAATTCATAGATCAGTTTTACCACCCAGTGGTAAGCATTCTTAGCGGCATACAAGAACCAAGAATAAATTAAGAAATCCAACGAATTCTACATCTCTCAGACCTCGCCAAGATCGGAGACTGGTACATGTACTAGAACCACACAGGGATTAGAATTTATGGATGCGAGCTAGCTCCCTACAAATTGCCTAGATATTTTCCCATGCGCATATTCACCTTGGAATATATTAGGCAAATGATTAACTCATATGATATTCATTTTGTAGCCTTCAAGAAGAAACAACAATTGAGGATCAAGGGATAGATAGGACCTTTCATCTGTAACAGCCGAGCTATAGGGGCAATGGATGATAAAATTTTGAAGGAGATGAAGTTCATCATCAGTTTTCCATGGCACTATGATCCTTGTGGCATTATCGTAGAAACCAGGATAAAAAATAAAATCTCTCCATATGCTCATGTTCCCAAACCAGAAATTGAGAAGTTCATGAACCAAACAGAGTGGGAAATGAACACTTTGGAAGACTCAAAACAACAGCCTCCTTTAGCCAGTGTTTCAAAAACCATTACTCCACAGGTACCAACAAAGAAGAGGCCCAGAAAGGAAGTCTCCCCGTCAGTCACTGAAGTCTCGGCAGAGGATTTCTGGGTTTACAGGAAAAAGCCCAAGACTAGTCATACCCCTGACAAATCTAGGGGAGAAGAGACTCAGTCTACCAAAGTAGCAGAGGGAGAACATTCACCATTGTTCTCAAGTAGTCAACAAATGATGTCTACCTCTTCATCAAAGAAGCATACTGACACCACCTTGACCACTCAGTCACCACAAGGATCCGCAGGACTAAGTATTTTTGAGAAATACAATCTGATTAAGAAAAAGAATGAGATGTTGACCAGCAGCACCTATGCCCAATTCTGGAAACAAACATCAAAAACACAAAATAGATTGCTCTCCGCCTTTGATACTGAAAAGGGGAGAATGCATATGGCCTTCTTGCAGGCATAGGTGCCTCAACCAAAGGAAATTTCTGACTACAAAAGGTCTACTTTCGAGTTTGATGCAACAGAGTTACATCCCGCTGACCATATGGACTTGGATAGGCAGACTGGAGAAATTATTTTCTCAACGTTGGAAAACTCTTCCAAAACTGCTACAAAGTTGCAGGTTTCTCTGAACAATGTTCAAACTCACCTAAAGCTAGAGAAAGTGTCATCTTTTGCAAAGGACAACATGATCAAATCTTTAGAAGAGCTGGTACTTAAAATTGGGTACGACCCCTCCAATGTGAAAGTAGTTGAAGAACTGCTAAAGAAAAAGAATGTTGACATAGCATCCTTGAGGAAGCAATTAAAATTGCCAGCTACTGAAGACTCATAGGCCAAAGAGATCGTCGAGACAGAAGGCCAAAAGGAAGAAATGCTAAAGTTAATCATGGAAGAGAATGCACAGATCAAGGAAATGGAGGCAGAGATGGAAAGGTAAGTAAAGGAAAAGGAACAGACAAAGCCCATGGAAGTGATTCCACTGAGCACAGTCCCCCTCACAAGACTTAGCACAGCGAAAGCATCAACAACTACCACAACAGAACTTCCGTCAGCTACCCCGGTGACAGTTCTAGAAACATCTGAAACTCTAGCCAACTCAATGGAGGAGATGACCATACAAGGAGAAAAAATTGAAAGACTGAAACAAGAGATAGAGAACCTCCAAAAACTTAAATCTTCTTTCCAGGCCAGCTACAACACTGAAAGGCACACATTAGGAAAACTTAAGCAAGAACTACAACAGTTGCAGAAACAAACAGTTTTGGGCAAAACACTAGCAGAAGCCAAGGAGAACATTTGGATGGATATCTCAAAATCCATGGCAGAAATTTGGCCACTTGTACAGATCATGTTTGAGCAGCATGAATTGGTGTTGAGGAGCAGGCAGACCATTGACAAGACAAAGGGAGAGCTGGGAGAAATGCCCACAGAGGCAAATGCAATCATCAGGATTTTGAATTCGAAGACTAAGGAGGAGTTGGAAAGTCTGGAAATCAAGAATAGGATAGAGACTATCCTCAAGGTTAAGAAAGTTTTGACTGTAATGATCCCAAGCCATTATGCAAGGATCATCACTGTTTTGGTGTCTTTTTAAAACTTTTTCTGAGTGAGATATTTCGTCAAACACTTTGCTGATCTACCTTTTAGATGTGTTTATATGTGTGTATGTAGCAAATAACAGAAAGAGATAACCATGGAACATACCTCAACCATATGCAATAAGATAGACAAGCCAAAACATCTCAATTCTTCTTTATTCAGAAAATAGAGAAACCTGCTACAATGAAGATGCCGATCTGGAATGCTCAATAGATGGCCAAGAAGATAGACAATAGATAAGAGCTACTACAAAATGCTCCCGCTAATACAAAAGATGCCTCCAAAGGCTAAATAAGAAATGAAGATCAATACAAGCAAATCTGAATGCCAAACTCTCCAGTTGAAGAATGCCACGCTCCAATAGAAGGTTGAAACCCTCAATAACTCGGCCCTGCTGCCAAAAGTGTCCAATCACCCTAATAAATATGCCAACTGATAGGTCGGGTGATGGTAAGAACAACCTAGGTAACCGAATATCCAAGATCCCTCTCAATCTCTGTAGATCTGAAATCCCCCACTGAATGGTGCGCCCCACTGGATGACTGGAACCCTAGATAATTCGACCCTGCTGAAGGAGGCATCCAAATGCTCTGAAACTCTCCAGAAATATAGATCAGGACACTGCAAGTCACTAGGTAAAGTCTCAGGGTCAGATCTGAAGTGTAACCCCTCCAAACGGACTAGAACTGGATCTCAAAAACGCCCTCCTTCTCTTCAATTCGCCCCACTGCTCAAGAAATAATCTAAGTTATAAAACTGTCTCGAAAAGTACTAGATCTGATGTACAAGGCCCTGCAATGAAAACCCAAGTGATAGAATCCTCAACGACCTTGCCAATCTCCTACAACGAATCTCTCTCCAAAGATGGTGCGCCCCTCTTGCTGGAATCTCTCAACTGGTGCGCCCTCTCTCTATCTGCACATGAAACTGATGTAGAATCCTCCTACAACTGAATAGATATGAAACTAGAATGGTGTGGGAGAGTATTGCATCTCCGAGACCAAGCTTGGGACAATATAGGTGGAATCTTTCACCACCGAATCGTCCTCTAGGATTTGTTATGTCAAAACCCTCGAAACCCCCAATGATGGACTCACTAGCTAAAAGCCAGATATCAAAAGATAATCATACATGAATGAATGAGAAGAGGCCCTTGCCTTTCCTTTATACTTTTTGGCTCACCTTGTCCCTCCAAAGTGACTTTCATTTTATTAATATTTAATTAATTAATTAAATCACTTTAATTAATTAATTAACCTTTTTACTTTTGAAAAGCTCCTTACCTCTCCTTGTGGCTTCCCTGGCCACTGAAAGTCACTTCTAGCCATCCCATCCTGTAGTGTTTCTCCTCCTGATTCCAATGATCTATTACACTGAGAGGTTCCTCCAAGTAATGTGCCCAAAATGACCTCTTCAGTGAATTCCATTGACTTATAGCTCAAAATAGTCAAAATCATGGAAATCATCGGAATGCAACGAAACCAAAGCCAAACTATGCGGAATGGCTCATAATGATGGAATATGATCATCAATGCAAGATGGACCCCACAATGCCTCTCAAATACCCATGTACTTGCTCTAGCACCCGTCTGGCTACTCTGGTCATCATAAATCTCTGCCCTGTGATGATGTCCCAAAGTGGGGACATTACAATCCTCCCTGCTAGAAAATTGCTTGTCCTCAAGAAATACCCAAACCCCCCGAAGTAAAATACCAAGATCCCATGTCCACTTGTGGGATACATAATAGAACCCATCCAATGATGAACAATAGCACACTCCACCCCCTGGATCCCATATCAGGAAGTGAACTGCAATACTCTGTGAAGAACAATCCTGGAAGATATCAACCCTGTGAACCTCCTGCAACTGACCCATGGCCTCATCTCGGAATGATTCCATCCTCCAAATCTCTACCAAGATCCACACGGTCTCCATCAACTGCACATGATGATGCTAGAATGAATTACTGCAAGATCTCCGTGAGGCGCCCTCAAGCACTGTGCTAATTGGAAAGTTAGAATAACTTTCCCCTGCAATGGTCCACTCTCCCATGTCGGTCAATGAACTGCTCAATCATGCAATCCTTGGGTCCCATGCTAACCTCTGTCGACGATCCTCCTGCTAACACTGCACTACTCTATCCACGATTGTCTGTCCCCTACATACATAAAGGATCCTCCTCGCCGGGATCCTCAAGCTGAAATACTTGTGACCACCGAACTTGTTGCCTAGAAACTGTATCGACATAGACACCTCTGTAGAAGAAGTACCTGTCCAAACATCTCCATGCCCTATCATGATGATCAAGAGGAAGAAAAGGTCTCGCCCCATAGGACAAGTACCTGCCAACCCACTCCAAACCAACTCAAGGTCGAGTGTGTGACTCTCTGGTGCCACCTGGGTCGTCATGTAGTGAAACATCCTGCTAACCAAGTGAAATCCCGGATCCCATGGAAAACTTGGAAGTTTATCACTTCCAGTCTCCGCTAGCTGCTCCTATGTTGGGCTGATCACTGTTGGAAGCCCACTGCGCTCATCTGTCATCACCAGGTCTATGATGCTCACCATCACACGCCAAGTCTCAACTGTCTTTCTAACACGGTCCACCTCGGACCTACTGTATGACGTAAAAGTACTCTTGTCATATAGTCTCGGCCTACTCACTCTCCATGCTCCCAGCCATGGCCTATCCCTCCTCATGCTGTTGTCTATGATAAAAGTGTCAAGACAGGCTAATAGAAACATCTGCAATTGACTGTAGGACTGGGAGGTGTCACATGCTTTGGTGAATCCCAATGATTCGACCAGAAGCTCGTCCGTCGATATCCATGAAAGATGCTCTCCTGTGGTCATCACCGAGTCCCAACCATCCAGTACAACCATAAGTAACCCCTTCGACTTCTGGTCAACCAACCTCCATCTCTCATCTACCATGCAACTGCTGAAATGGTGAAGCTGATCACCCACAACTATGTGCTGTTGTAGAGGAGTGACATCTACATACTCCCCTGAGTGTTTCTCCTCCCTGCAAGGCACTATACCCCTCCGAATGCCACCATACACCTCGGCATCTCTCTGTGAGATATCACTCATCACAGTATGCTCTAGCATACTCATGTCATCTCCCGCAAACTCATGCTGCATCACAGATCCTGGGCATACAACTGGATCAATCTCTATATGGAGATCAACCACTCCCAAGACACAAATGGAAGTGTCCCCCATCGACTAGTGCTCCTCTTCTAGATCATCAACATCCTCTGTCAATGTGACTAACTGATACATCTGACTGTCCACTAAGACAGATGAAGTGGATCTCTGACGAATCTCCTCAAGAGACCCATCTGATATAGACTCTGATTCTTGAAAGGCGGTCTGTGTTCCTCTCAAGAATCCTCGAGTGCTCTCCAACTCCTGAGTGAGTCGGTCTACCTCTAACTCCTGCCCCCTCAGAGCCCTATGATACAACTTGCCAATCCCCATTAGGTAGTCTCTGTCTGTCAACAACTACTGGTAGTCAGTCCTCATCATAGACACTCTCTCCCGGAGAGTGTGAAAATCATCCATGGAAAATCCTCCATCTGAGCTACCCTATGCCACTGATGCTCTCCAACCATAATCTGCCATCACTGCATGCATGTCATCAATATGTCTAGTGGCTACCCTGATCATAGCCTCACTAACTCTCAACTGTGCTGCTAAGTGGTGTGACTCATGATTATAGTCATGTTGGGGTACCCCCTCATGCCTCTCACTACTAGTTCCATTACTAACAACACTCTCTGCAAAAGATAAAGTGATGAACTGCTTGTTGTATACTATGCCACTAGGTACTCCTGTATGCCACTGCATCCCATCACTAGATGCCATCTCCCCCCGACTCACACTATATCCTGTATGAGAAGCTATATCCTCCTGTGCACTCAACCTGCTACCATCATCTGCGCCTGGATCCCATATAGTTGTATCCAGACATGTGCTATCGTCATCCTGATTGCCAAAGAGTGCATCCTCATCCATGCAATCTGATCCTAGAAGTAAGTGCTCCATCCACCTGTCAACCTCTGCCATCTTCTCAACCACAGGAGTGTCCAATAGCTGTGACTCCATCTCCTCTGAATGACCTGTATGTGTGGGGTCAACTGCATGTACGTAATGTACCTCCTCCTGGATCTGTGGGTCTACCTATCCATGGTGTGCATCCCTCACACTAGGCTCATCCATCATACCTGACGTGCCACTGATCTCCTCATCTGATGTGGCTATCATGGGTGTCTGAACAGGTGTCAGATGTGTCACGGCCCCCATAGGAAGCTCATCATCTCTAGGTG
>ML777964.1:829443-860980 GCA_009831015.1 Picea engelmannii
AATGGACATGGACTGACACAGGTTTTGAGGCAAGATATTAGGGATGGCTGACTCTCGAGGCGGATACTTCCCTTGAACACTGAGGCACAACAGCAAAACATGGCATGGACCAAAATTGTGCAATGGATACTGCGACTTGCGTCAGGTGACCCAAGGGAGTGAAAGGAAACTCAAAGATTGGCTCAGTGCAGCGGTTCAGTGGATTATGATATGGGCAAATACCAAAGTGCCGTGTTCAAGGGCGACTCTAAGAAGTGCTAGATGGTGTTCTCAAGAGACTGCTTGGCTTGTTCCTTTCAATTTTCCCCCCATCCAGATAGATGAGTACCTCTTTTTAATTTAATGAGCTCGAGGAGGATAACACATGCTCGATATAACTTACCTTCGGTAAGTTCCTCTTCCTTTGTTTAATGAACTGGAAGAAGTAAGGGTTCAGTCCCATATGGGTCTGTCGATGTGTGCTTTAACGAGTCCAAAGACAGAAAACTCGAAGGTTTTTCGGGATTATAGAGTTTGGAAAAACACTTAAAAGAGAACTCTCTCAGTTCCTTTTTCGTGCAATAGTCCATCAAGACCGAAAAATGGTTAAACTATCGCTCGAAAGACGCCCTTTCTGACCTTTTAACGAGCGTGAAAGGAAGCAAGGTCACTCGACAATATTTTCATATTTAGAGAGTCTGAAAAGGGTTTAAAGGAGACTCCAGGGGGTTCCTTTTTCGTGTGATCGTATTCGTGCGGGTCCGAAAAAGAGATAAAAGTTTACCCGGTTGCATTCTCATGTATTTTTGAGCACGAGAAAGAACAAAGACTAAGCTCGGTATGCCCCCAGCTTGAAAGTTGGTGGCTTGACTCCAGAATGATCATCAAAAGCCGAAGACATGCCCCCCAAGCTTCAATTCATTCACCGACTTTGAGGTTGTCACCAATTTCTGTGCTAGATGGAGAAAAAGGACACAGGTGGATGAAATGAAGGTTAAAAACGAGTCCTAACGATAGACTCGACTCGACATGTACGAGATCTGGCAAAAGACTCAACTTGAAGGGAGAGGTGATTGTTTCATTTTTTAATGAGCTTGACATAGGAAAAGAACTATGCTCAAGGTTCCAGGTTTAATCCCCAGATTACTGTTTCATTTTTTAACGAGCTTGCTATAGAGAGGAAAACTATGCTCATGACCTCTGTTTCATTTTTTAACGAGCTTGCTACAGAGAAGGGAAACTATGTTCGTTATGCCCCCAGCATGAAAGCTAGTGGCCTCTGTTTCATTTTTTAACGAGCTTGCCACGGAGAAGGGAAACTATGCTCGTTATTTCTTGATCATGGCTTCCAAGAAGATAATCCTCTGGAAGGATACCATGTCAAGGGACAAGACTCGGTCATGGCTTCCAAGAGAGCTTCGTCGAATGGAAGAGAGTCACTCTGGAAGGAACACATGTCGAGGGTCGTGACAAGGGTAAGGAGATCAGGCTCCAATAACCCTATCGAAGAGATCACCATGTCAACTACCGGATCCAAATCATCGGAAGTTGAGGTCATGGGAGACAATGCCACATAATTGACATGCAGCGGGGGTGATACTGTCTACATATAAGAACCAGTTAGGGAGGTAACCCAGTCGGGGCTGATGAATGAAAGTTGATCAATAGTCACAATTCTTCCATCATGAGGGAAAGATATCACATGGAAAAGAGTGGATGCAATAGCTTTCATAGCATAGACATAATCCCACCCAAGGAGTAAAGAGAAATCCAAGGGGTCTCGGACTACCATGACATCGATAAAGACAGTTTTACCTCCCAAAGTTATAGGAAACTAAGAAAGGATCCCTAAAGGTTGACTAGTTCCTCTGTTAAAAGCTAGCAGATTCTGTGTAACCGGTGCAAGTTGTGGACAACCTAAAGCGTACCAAGCAACAGAAGACAAAATACTAACGGACACACCTTCATCTATCAACGTATGAGGAACGTCCCGACCACGAACATGTACTATAATCTGGAAAGGAACGTGAGGGGGAAGACGAGGTTCAGTTAGCGCACCCCAATCAAAAAGGATGGCCTCATTACTTGGAGGGGGTTCCATAGGAGGAGGAGGAATGCCCCCAGGCATGGTAGAATCTTTATTAATGAGAAAAACATGGGCAGTATCGGGTTTACTCTCTAGAAGGAGAGTAGGATCGACTGATGGTGGACTTGGATAGACCACTTCAGCACTCATCAGAGGAAGAGTGGGACTGACCAAGTAAGGGACTGGATCAGTCACTTTGACATTCCTTAATGGAGGAATGGGATCGACCGATGGTGAAACTGGATCGACCACTTTGGCACTCTTCAGAGGAAGAGTGGGACTGACCGAAGAGGGGATTGGATCAGTCACTTTGGCACTCATCGAAAGAGGAGTGGGATCGACCGATGGCAGAACCAGATCGATCACTTTGGTGTCACTCTTTTGATGAAGAGCGGAGCTGATCGATGACGGAATTGGATCAGCTACTTGGGTTTGTGGTTCAATTGAGGAGGAAACTAGATTGACCACCTGATCAACCGGACTAACCGGGGATGGAACCGGATTGACCAGTCCATCAACCAATGATGGGTCGGAGTAAATCTTACGATATCCTTTTGGAAGTTGAAGTTTTTCCAAAAGAGAGGAAGCCTCGTCCATGCGAGGACAAAGGTGAGAGTAATGATTACCTTTACATAACATGCAAGGGAACTTGACAATTTTCTTCTTCTTACCAACCTGAACATCACTAGTTGACGGGGTATCATCGACATGATTGACAGAGGTCGATGATGTGGAGGACCACATTTCTAAAACCTGGGTAAGACCGGGGCAATACCTCAGAAAGTGATCACCCTTACAAAGGCTGCAAGGGAATTTGGGTTTTGGATTGTTTCTTTTAATCTTGTCAACACTCCCAGTACTATTAATGGTAACTGGTTGCTTAGAGCTAACATCTGATGTTGTTGGGGTCTTGGTCCTTTTCGGGCTCTTCTTCTTCTTCTCTTTCTGTTTCTTCTTCTTCTGATCAACCTGGCTACTTGCTTTGGAGCTTTCACTAGGCGAAGGAGAAATGGAAGGAGAATTGATGGGCAAAGAAGGCGAAAAGTCGACGTGAGGTTGATGTGTGGGTGGTGTATTGACATTCAAAGTATTAGGTGCAACTAAAACGTTTGGAGGATTCGGGATCACCAGAGTGGGGAATAACCAAACTGGTAATCCAATAGTGAGTCCTAGATGACTCAGTGTGGCAACATATGGAGGACCAAAGTTTCCAAATGAAGGAAAGGTATAAGGTTCCCCAGAAGAAGGGGTTCCTCCATTGGTACTCCCAGGATTTGATGTCATTAACACTGACTCGACCTAAGGTCCACTAAGTAAAAGAAACAGCATACACTATTAGAATCTAAGAATCACAACCAAGCAAACAGGACCTTCTCTTGATGATCATACTAGTTGGCGATGAAATCCAATGTCGTGTGATCAAGTCCAGAAGGGGTGGGGCTAGGGTGGAACAGTTACAATGGCGACCTGCTTAACAGACTTACACCCTGGTGAAAGCTTCCATGCAGTAATTGTGGATTTACCTTCCAAGGCTTCCATGCAGTAATTGTGGATTTACCTTCCAAGGAGCCCGAGTGAGTTTGACCAATGTCTGCTCCAGGTATAGTGAGACTTCCCGTCACCATCACCTTATGTAAGAACCTAAAGATTATGGCCACTAAGGTTACCAATTCGCAGTCAGCCCCTGGGCGGGAACAGTCGACAGTTCGATCCGAACATAAGGGCAGGGTATCAAGCCCGAAACCAACTAAGAAGCTTCCACGCAGTAATTGTGGATTTACCTCAAAGTGATCCCCATAATACGATCTTACCACCACACTCAGTTAAACCACGGAGGGTTATTCCCCGTAGCTCTCCCGAATGCAACCTCGTGGGTAACCCCTGTGTGAGAGGGGGATCCCAGGCAGACTTATACGATAACTGGATTTACTCTCCCTAACTCAGGATGCTAATGTTTGTTTTGACAACTTTGGAGAGTTATGCTCACAGCCTAATCCAAAGTACTACACCTATTCTACTGTTGGTGGAGGATTCTATCAAAGAAAAAGTTCTAGATAAATTTTAATTAGCGTTGATTTTAGTGGCTATTCTTTACGCAAAAGGGGTGCATGGAAGTGAAACAAATGGAATTAAGACTCTGACCCAAAGAGTGCATCAAGCATGATAAGCAGTCATTTCCTTTCGATGAATGTCTATCTAAGGGAGAGAGAGAGTTCTTTCACTAACAAGCACAACTACGGAATGCCCTCAAACAATCTTTTTCTCAATCAAATCCTGATGTAATGCAAAAAAAAATTCAAATGCCTTCTAATATGCTCAATCGGTTACTAAGATATCTTTATTGTTTGCGTATGGATGATGATCAACACAATCACAATGCTTATCTTTGCTAATTATCTTCTTGGTATGAATGAGAACCAAACTAGCATAAGCAAAAACACACAAACAATACACCCTTCGTAGCAATCAAAACGAAAAACGAAAGAAACAATCAAAGAAAAGGCAGACTTCACACCCAAAAGAAAAGTTTGAAGAACAAATGACCTCAACTGAAAACAAGATACAGAGGCCTGTAGACCTTTGATGGCCTTCACCAGGGTTTTGCTCAACCGAAGAGAAGAGAAAAACAATGCTTAGGTTCCAAGCTTCACTCAACAGGAAGACTTAATGAAAAATGGTGAAGAAGGCTACAAGATCCAATCAAAAAGGTGTTTGTTCTTCGAAAATACCGATGTCAAGATTAAAAGGGAAGAAAAAATTGACTCACCAGGTCACTCAACAGAAGAGACACAGAGGCAAACCCTAAACAAGGCAGTTCTGAAGGGTTTTTTGGCCAAAAGGGGGCTAGCGCTCTGTTGCCAAGGGCAAAGAGCATTATAGCGCTCTGTGTAAGGCTACTAGAAGCGTTGGCGCTCTGATAACACTAGGTCAGGGGCGCCAGGGTCTGAAAGTCCCAGAAATGTCAAAAATTTTCAAAAATTGAGATCCGAGTTTGACAAATATGTTGAATGTGACAAGGTAAGGAGCCAATCAGCTCATGAAACTAATCAAAGAGGGGTGAACCAGGTCTGAAACAATCAAGGGATAGAAAAAGGTCAATGAGGAGAAAAATCCAAACAAGGGGTTTCGATTCAAGGCCATCCCCAGTATGGTCGCCAGTTTCTGTTGTAGGAAAATCTGTCTGCGGACAAGTAGATCGACCTCTAGAGCTTGACCTTAACCCTAGACAGAAAAATGCTTAACATGGACAATGACTTCCTTTCAAATCTATCTAAACTAATGTATGAGAAGGGAGAGTAACAGAAGTACCTTTTAATCGACGTTTGTCCCTGCACACTCCGAATTGCGCTCCAACCTTTTGCTCCTTGCCGAGGTCTGTGGACAAAACAAGATACGACCACTTCCTACTCTATTGACATTAGCTTGAAAATAGATCTATCAATAAATGACAAGTTCATGTGACATCAGACACAAACTAGAAAGAAACAGGCCAAGCGTGTCATATTAATGAGAATAACGACAGCAGTACTTACAATCGTAGATGCGAATGTGACAGCTTCGTCAAGTCCTATTCGTCTAACCCTTGCCTGAGAGATCCACAACCTGGATAACGGCAGCTTCACTGATCACTATCCTTTGGCTGACTGTAAGTTTCCTCCAAGATCATAAGTTTCACATATTCAATCTTTTCTCCCCTGATCAGCTCCAGCACCACTTATGAGATCATAAGTTTGGTGTAATTCTCTTCTTCCAGTCCTCACTTTTGAGATCATAAGTTTGACATTCTCTATTTTACAGCCCTCACTTATGAGATCATAAGTTTGACATTCTCTATTTTGCAGCCCCATTTCACCATTAGAAAGCTTGCTTATATAGCCTTGGAGAGGCTTCAACCACTTGAGATATCTTTGGGGAAGGTGAGGATTTTCCTCCTTCAGTTGAGGATCTTCCCTAAGATCATGGATTGATCAGGGATTCGAGCTCAACTGCCTTCTAAGAATGAAAAGATGCTTCCCCCATTCATCTCAATAGCTTAACAACCACCCAGAATAGGTAACGCTCCCTCAAAAGGGCCATCAGAGCGTTGTAGCACTCCCTAGTAGGCTTTAGGGGGCGCCAGCGCTCTCAAAATCTATAGCGCTCCCTCAAAAGGGCCAGGGGAGCATTATAACGCTCCCTGACAGTGTATGGGGGAGCGTCGGCGCTCTGAGATAGTGTAAGGGGGAGCGCTCCTCTCCAAAAACTCAGTTTTTGAGGTGCTTTCAGGTGGCAAAATGTTTGCAAGCATGTTGACTCATTTCTCCTCTTCCAAATCAGATGTTTGAGGTGTTTTAAGTGTCTTTCTCATGTCGTTATAGGCACGACATAGGCATCATGGCAGCATGACACTTGCGACACTTGTGAGCAACATACGACACTTGCGACCTTGTGAGCAAAATGCGACACTTGCAATGACGACACTTGCGACACTATCAAAGTGAGTAATTTTGATGTGCAACACTTCCTTCCAGTGGTTAAACTGTACTGAAGGTAAGCTCCTCTGATACCAATTGTTGATACTGAGAGGGGGGTGAATCAGTATAAAGTACAATTTAAAAACTTTTTCAACTTATACTTAAACCATTCAATTATATCCAATTAGCAATGAACAATAGTATAAAAGTTACACCAATACACCACAATACACCATGCACAATATATGAGAAATAATCAATAGTTATTGTTCAAGGGAAGTAATGAGTTCCAAAGGTAGCTATAGCTTCCAAATGTAAAGGGAGGGATAAACCTCCAAGAGGAAGATACAATCCTCCAATATAAAGAGAGAGTTGAACTCTCTATCCTTTCCCCTTCCTTCTACCCAAGAATATATGAGAGATAATAAAACTTCACATTAAATTATCACCATCAACCAACCATCACATAGAATTTGATAATGCTTCCTGAGACTTCTTCAATTTCTGCAATTCTTCAATTCTTGCAATACTCTAATACTGTAGATAATATTACTCAATTTATTCTTTGAAACTTCTCCAAGTT
Organism: Picea engelmannii; assembly: GCA_009831015.1. Lineage (NCBI taxonomy): Eukaryota > Viridiplantae > Streptophyta > Pinopsida > Pinales > Pinaceae > Picea > Picea engelmannii. The sequence goes on from ML777964.1 coordinate 836,546, forward strand.
TCACTCCTTGAATCCTGCCCAAAAAAAGTTATAGAAAGCTTGTTCAATTTTTGTTTATTTAGGAGACCGAACTTGTATAGAATGCCCCGCACTCAATATTTAACATCAGATTCTGAAACTTGCACACAAGAAACTACAGTCCATACTCTTTCCAATGCAATTTGTCCCACTTCATTTGGATTCCCTATGAATAAGTTATGATTGTTTTACCTAGAACACATATTTATTGACTAGCTTCAGGACTGGTCAAAAACCCTATCTTCCACAGAGTGTATCTCCATAAATATAGCAAATCAAGAGTTGTAAATTTTACCACAGGTACCTTGATATGCCTTCTCAGTACCATAGCAATTTCACCATCTCAATCGTTCTAGAAAAAAAAGTTATAGCGAAAATGGTAAGATGACCTGAAAATAACATATCTTAGAACACATCACCAAAAGACTTCATCCTCCCTTGAAATCCGGCCTTCTTTACTTCTAATTTCCTCTGAAATTCGACTTGTACATCAAATGAATGTATAATGCTATTTATTTATACCATTTATGTCACTTCCTTTTAACATTAGGGCCGACCTGACACTTTCTTATTTTGTAATTCTTTTCTTTAATTATCTTCAGGGCCTACATGTACTTCCTTCTTCAATTCGTTTTGTCATCTTCAAAAATTCATTTCTCCTCAACCATGAGGATCCACGTGACATGCCACATTCCACTGAAAACAAAATGATGTATACTATCCATCCATGGGTCTTGTATCTACATGTGCATTTTTCTTCATGTCCAAATACCTTCATCAATCTTGCGGTCCAAAACCCATGACTAGGGTTGACATGAATGACAACAACCAATCTTCCAACATACATTTGTTCGGGCATTGGGTTGGCCAATCATTTAAGGGTTGCAGCTTGCCTTGAGGGAAGAAGGGGATAAAGGCCCAGAAGGTAAAAGCAAGCTGGCAAAAGATAAAAGCCTAAAAATAAAACCTCGAGATGCTTCGCCCAGGGATCCCCGAGAAAGAAGTAAAAAGCTTCTCAGCAAGAAACAAGAGGGACCCATAAAAATAATAAAACAAGACCTAGTCAGAGGATAGGGGGTCTCATCACGATACAGTCTATTGGGTCCATGGGTACCTAGCAGTATGACACTACTAGAAGTTGGTTAACACGCCAGGGTAGTGGCTCTTGCTTGCATGACCAAGAGAAAGGGGGTCTCATCACGAGCCAACCTTCTCATTTCTGTGAAAGTACTTGTGGGTAACACTGCCACCACTGGTCACCACGCCAGGGCAGTGTCCCCTGATTAGCATCTCGAAGAAAAAGAAATAAAGAATAAAGAATAAAAGGCATGAATTGGCTTGGAAACATTTGCATCCAGGATAGGTGCAGCTCGCCTTCTACAAAGGCACCCACAGGTAAGCCCTACATTTCCCTACTTTCACCGCACCCCTTGTCAGGACATCCCTTATCCACCTCACCCATTTACATGATTTGGATTTAATCTCTTCCGGAAACATCCCTTTTCCAGTGGACACTAGCCCAATAGGATGCCCTGTCACCTCCCCCAAACTTGTATTGCAGATTTGTATAATGTCTTTGAACACTTGACTGGGGTAAAAGGGGTTTTATGCACATGTTTAATAATATTGATGATGATATGTGATTGACATTGCTATGATCCCTGTGACTTATGATCCCATGGAGGGAGTATCTGTTGATGTGTAGGATCATGCCTGATGGACAGGTACACATGGGGAGATGATTAGTTCGGACCTCCATGGGGTTGAAGAGCCCACCAAATGGATGTTGAGACCCTAGCAGGGGGCAGAGACAGGACAGAGGGGTTTGCACTGGAGAAGAGGAGGACGTTCCACAGAGGCACCTTGATAGAGCCTTACCTAGGGGGGTTGTACCCTCTTCATTGGAACGTTGGTCTTGGAAGGCCCAGGATGTCAGCCAAGAGCCTCATGATGTCATCTAAATTAATGGACGTTTTGGGAAACAGTCATGGTTGTTTGGCACGTGTGGCAGGTTGGAGAAGCCCAAGGAGGGCTAACGTTTTGCTCCAAGAGGCTGCATTTGCCCTCAAAAGGGCTAAAGTCACCCTAGAGGGGGCATGACATCTTACCTTTTTCTTGATTATGGTTTCATTATGACATTTTAATGTGAAATAATATTATTTTGGTATTTTGGCCTTGACGGCCTTTTAATGACCTAAAATTTAATTAAGGTCATTGGTATGGTATATATTGAGGGTTTTTACCTTCATATTTTGATCATCTTTCACTCACTCATTAACGAGGTCTGAAATTTGCGCCCTTATTAGGTTTATTGGCTGAAATTGTGAGGCACACTTGTTGAAGGAAGACTTTTATTGGCATTTTTGGCATTTCTCTTGGTAGAAGGTGTTACAACTAGGGTTTTGCTACATGGTTTCTTGGTTTATGTAAGTGAATTTCTGCCAACACTTCTTAATTGAATGGTTTTAGTTTTAATTACTTGCATATGTTATTATAAATTGTTGAATCAAACCCTAGGTGACAAGCACTAGTTAATGTCCTTGTCTCATGTCCCCACTAAGATTTTAAGCCATTTGATTTGCATGAAGAAGATAGAGACTTGCCATAGCAACACTCTATTCTTTTCTTCTAGCCTAGCTGTTTTGTCCTTGTTGAGCTAAGAAGGAGAAAAACTCACCAAGGCCTAGGGTTTCTACACCTGGTCAGCCGTTTTTCCCTAAGGTTTGTCTAGTTAAGCCTTTCTTTAGCGACACATCACTTACAAAATCTCTTGTCTTAGATCATTCATTCTTCAAGCTAGTCTTTTTTATTGCCATTGGGCTAAAGAAGGAGGAGAGAGCACTGAGGCCTAGGATTTCTACACCAAAGTGAGCCTCTCTCCGCTAGGGTTTCATTGTTGAGGCCTTGCTATAGCAACACCTCAACATTTAACCCTCTTGTCTTTAGTTTCATCTTTATCCCTTAGTCCTTCAGCCTTTGCGTCCTCTTTTGACTCCATTTTCCCTAGTAGCGCACTGGTCTAAGACTTGTTGCATTAAGTAACATGATCACAAACAAACTTCCAATACTTTGAACAAACCCTAACTCTTACTAACCCTAGCCTAGACTAATCCTACTAACCCTATTGCTGCCTGTTATCGCTCAGTTTGTAGACAAGGTCAAGTAGCTGGAAGGTAGAGACCAAACTGGCATAACAGGAGCTTCCCCACCCACTGTCACCTCGATGGGGGGCTCTTTCTATTCAGGGTGGCTAATCCCAAGGGAGATGTCCCTAGTAATCTGGGTTTTGAAGGAAAAGGATCAAGGGATTAAGGCTCAAAAGTCAAAGTAAGCTTTCCCTTCACAGATTACTGCCAAGAAGGTATTCCACTGAAAAAGGGCACCTGTTTGCTAGACAAGGCAAATGAAACTAAAATGTGCAACAATGGTTAGTAATTCATAAACAAATGACTATCTTGATAATATATGAGCATAAATAAATGTAATTATTGACGAAGTCAATGATTGCAATAAAGACTATGGCTTATAATATAACTTCTTCAATAAATACAAAATGATAGAGCATTCAATGTACAATATCAATCCTTCAGTTATCACAATGCATTAAATACCATAAATATTCTCACATATAATGTTGCTACATCAAGCCTTCTAAGGTTGACGTCAGCCCTATTCTAGGTTAGTTTTTGATAGGCAAGGAGGTGGATGTTTTGCAAATTAAGCCAATGAAAATAATCTACACATCAATGCCAATTGCTAGATGACAGAGCCACAACGTTGTATACCAAACAAGAGATCAAAATAGGCATGACGTCATCAACTAGTTAGGGTTAGTAAGTCGCTAGGGTTAGTTAGGGTTTCAAGTTTTGAAAGTTTAAAAGATTGTTTTAACACCAAAAGCTCAACGTTGCATGTTTTAGACCAGTGCCTAGGGTATTATGGAGTCAAGGACTGAGACTAAAGGCTTGGAAGGATCTAAATCTAAGGACGGGAGAGTTAGGCTTAATGGTGTTGCAATGGTAGGGCCATGAAGTCAAAACCCTAAGGGGAGGAGGCTCATTCCGGTGTTGCTTAAGCAAGGCCTCATGCTCCTCCCTCTTTCCTTGAAACTCTTTGGCAAAAACGGCTAGCTTCAAAACATAAATCTAGGGCTGAAAAGTGTTGTAGGGCCAAGGCTCTTCAAACCCTAAGAGTCAAACCCTGGTGTAAATTCAATTAGGCCTAGGATGTCTTCTTTCTTCAATTTATGTTTCCAACTAACTCAAGAAAAAGGAGAATTAGTGTAGCAATGGCTAGGCTATATTCTTCTTTTTCAAATGGCTAAACAAGTTTTTATCATGGGGACATGAAGCAATGACCTACTTGTGTGCTTGCTCCCTAGGGTTTCAATGATTAAGCAAAATAGCAACAATGTAACCATAGAAGTAAGATATTTATCCTACAACCATTCAATCAAGAAGTTTTGCATGAAAAATATACTTACAAATCAAAGAAGAGCTAATCAAACCCTAGTTGTAAACCTTCCAATGATAAAAACACCATATGCATGCCAAAGATAATCCTCCTCAAGTGTAGCGCCTCAACTCCAAGAGCCAAATACAAAGACAAAAGAGTAAAAGCAATCCTCTCACAAGAGAGTGAGTTGTGTTATGTCAAAATGAGGCTAAAGGTCCTCTATTTATATCATCCAAATGACCTTTAATTACAAAAATAGGTCATTAAAACAGCCGACAAGGCTGACTTAACAATATCACATTATTTGTCACATTAAATGCTAAAATGTCAAAATTATGAGATAAAAGGGAGACGTTAGGCCCCTCTGAGGGAGACGTTGGCCTCCTTTTTGGGCAAGATCAGTATCCAAAAGGCGAAACGTTGGCCCCCTTGGGGCTCCTGCAACCTGCCACACGTGCCAAATAGTCCCAGCACACTGCCACATGCTCCAGAAAACGTCCAGCTTGCCCTGGGTGGCATCCTGTCCATCAAAGCCATCATGTCATCCACAGTGGGTGATCCCCCTAGGTCGGGCTCTGCCAAAGCATCCTAGGTGAGGACGTCCTCCTTCTTCTTCATGCAAGGGCTCATCACAATGTTGTCCTGCCTCTGCCATCCCAACAACCATCAGATGGGCTCTTCAGCCCCATCGAGGTCCGAACTAATCATATCCCCATGTGTACCGATCCACTGGTACCTGTCCGTCGGGTATGGTCCTGCACATCAAAGACTATGCCCTCCATGGGTTCATTAGTCCTAGGGATCATAGCAATGTCAATCATATTTCATCATTAAATTTATCAAATACATGCATGAAATCCCTAGCATATCATCTAAGAGCTCAAAGATATTACATAGATCTACTATACAAAGCTGAAACAACCGACAAAAAAACCTATTGGGCTAATACCCACAAGATAAGGAAAGTTCCCTCAGAAGATTATTCAAGCCATGTTTTATGAGGTGATATGGTTTTTAGGGATGTCCAGTCACAGTAAGACCAAGGGCAGGTGTTGTATGTGGGTGCCTTTGTAGGAGGCAAGCTGTACCCGTCATGGATGCATTTTTTTCCAAGCCCTTTATTGCCTTTATTTTTCTTTTATTGCTTTTATTTCAAGGTCTGACCAGAGGAAACTGTCTTGGCTTGGTGGCCAGAGCTGACAGTGTTACCCACTGGTATCTTCGCAGAAATGATAAGGCTGGCTCGTGATGAGACCCCCTTTCCCTTGGCCATGCAACCAAAGTTCACTGCCCTGGCATGGTCACTAGATGATGGCAATGTCATACCGCTGAATACCTATGAGCATAATGGGCCGGCTCGTGATGAGACCTCCCATTCTCTTGGTTAGGTCTTGTTTTATTATTTTTCTTAGGGTCCCTTTAGTTTCTTATCGAGAGGCTTTTTATTGCCTTATCGGAGATCCCCTGGACGAAGCATCTCTAGGTTTTATTTCCTATGGCTTTTATCTTTTACCAGCTGCTTTTACCCCCTGGGCCTTTAGCCCCTTCTTCCCACAAGACAAAGTGTAACCCTCAAAGGTCATCCTAATGGTCGGACTAGGGGAATGGGATAGATGAGCGGGATATAAGATGAAAAATGATAAAATGGTGGGAGCAGACGATGGCTCTGCAAATCCCCTTTGGTGGCTAACCAAAACCCATGAATACAAGCTTGCCTAAGTCACCCCATCAATCACCCCAACAATGGTCAAGTGGATTAGTGTAAGATCCAAGCAGTCATCAGAAATGAAAGGAACCTAATGCATATATAAGAAGGTTATAATGATCAAACATGACACATACCATGATACCTTGGACCAATTACCTCATGGAGAAAGAGTCCTCTCAGAAGCAAGTCCAAGCCAGTGGTGATGGAAGTTGTTGCTGCTGACAGGACAAATCTGGCGAGGAAGAGGAAACATGGGCCCTCCAGGGCCATGCTCAGGTCAATCCTGCTCTCGGTACTCCATGTCTAGGACCATGTGGGCCTCGAGACATGATCTCCTAGTTATCCCTAGATATCGGGGATAACTCTGCCATCACCTTATTGTGCTATAAACACCTTTGTGCATCTTTCGTTCTACTTTTAAAGCAATTGAATGATTGGTTAAGGAATTGTTTATAAAGTGTTGGTATTTTTATATTGAATGCCAAGTTTCTTTAGCATTTATTGAGAAGTGATATTGTAATCATAGCTATTGTACAATCATTGATTTACATTGTCAATATTATTGCACAATTGCTTATTATCAGAAAAGTTATTTGATTATATGAAGTACTAACCAGCAAGCAAGCTTGCACATGTAGTTTCTTTGTTGCTTTGTCTCGGGCAGGTATTCTTTTTGGTTATTACTTCCGGTTATCTTTTATCTTCATTGGCTATTAAGCCAGACTTTCTGATCAGGTGGTGACTTGTGAAGGGGAATATTATCACTTAGCCTTTCTAAGCCTTTTGCCTTCTCAAAACCCCAGGTCACCGAGGACGTCTCCCTTGGGCCTTACCTTCCTAAACAGAAAGAACCTTCCCATTGAGGTGACAGTGGTGGGATTGGTTCAGTTATGCCAATTTGACCTCGCTTCATCCCTCTATTATCCTAACTACAAACCTTGCGATAACATGGCCAACCCAATGCCCAAACAAGCGTAATGGGATGGATGAGCGGGGGAAAGATGGAAAGTGATAATTATGGTGGGAGTAGACGATGGCTTCTCATGAATCCCCCCAATGGAAACTCAAAAACTATGGGCGCAAGCTTACTAGGGAATCCTGTCATTCCCCCCAAATATGGTCAAGTGGATAGGTATAAGATCCAAGCACCTGTTAGAAACAAAAGGAATTGAGTGCACATATTCAAAGGTTTTGAGGATAAGAGTGACACATACCATGATACCCGGACTCATTACCTCATGGAGCAAGATCCACTTCTACTACAGGACCAGGTCGAGGTGATGCATGTTGTTGCTGTTGACAAAGAGGAGGCACTGAAGAATGAAAATATGGGCCCTTCAGGGCCATGCTCAAGTCGATCTGGCTCTCGGTACTCCATGTCTAGGACCTGTGGGTCTCAATACATAATCTCCTTAGTTATCCCTAAACTGGGGGATAACATTTGGCTCCAACTCGGGGACATGTGCTCACCGTAGAGAGCATGAGAACCTCAACATCTCTTGGCATAACCTGTAACCTGCTTGACCTCAACATAAGGTTGTTAGCAGTCATTTGGGGTGGTGATATAAAAAATGAAAGCAAGCATATATACAAGTGTGAAAACAAACTATTCTAGCATTAAATGCAAATGGTATATACAATGAATGCAAATGCCTACTTACCTGAATGAATGCAAATGTCTAATTACCTGTACTTACCTGTGAAGTCAAGCCCGCTCACCTTGGTGGGGTTTTAGGAGGTGTTCATTGACTGGTAATGGGCGGCTTCTCCCTTCCAATGTAGATAAGTAGTAAGAATCATCAACAGACTTTGTTCCCACTCTGAAGGGTCCAAGCCAAAATTGAGTACTCCCTTTGACATTAGTAGGCTCCCCTTTCTTGGAATCCCACATCCATATTGTGTCCCCCTCTATGTACTCCTTGGTTCTAAATTTGGTTGTTTCTTGAACAACCTTGGAGTATTGTGCAGAGGGAGGGGGGTGGTATTCTGTAGTGAAGACTGCTTGCTGGGATGACCAAATCAATATATTACTTTCCCCTTTATTCAACATTTTCATAGTCCCAACTTCCTTGCCTTCATACTTGTCTAGGAGTTGCTGGTATTCTTCCGTCTTGGGCCATTGTATTTGATTAAAGTCTTCCTCCATTGCAAAGGGAATATCATTAGGAGAAAATTCAGGAAGACTTTCCATGATTTGTTCATGTGCTTTGTCATCTTTGATGGGGTCACTAGTTTCTTTCACATGGGTTCTAGTCATTTGCACATTCGGGAGACGGCCTATTGTTTCATTGTTCAAAGGTATATTCACATAAGTGAGGTCCATATCAAGAGTACCTCCCGGAATTGAGGCAAATTTCCTAGAAAATAACATCCCCCACACATCTGGGACATCTACTACTACTATGTCAATGTGGATTACTCTCTTAGGGTATTCTTTAAGGCAAACTTCCACATTTTCAATTACCCCATGTGTGGGTATGGCTCTAGATTCAAAGCCACAGACATTCCTGTAAGGTCGTGTGACTTTTAGGCCCAATCGTTGCATGACCTTGAGAGACATCATGTTGGCACCGACCCCTGAATCCAGCATGCAATTGTTGAGGCTCTTGTTATTCATCAACAAGGTCATAAAAAACGGTGGGTGTTCATCATACTAGACCCTAAAGTGATCAGCTTGTAACATGATAGGGGGGTCCATTGGTCCATCTGATCCTTTGAATAAATTATCAAATCTCTCCTTAACAGATGGTACCTTGATGACTTCTCTTAGGGGAATAGTTACGTGCATCTTGGATAGCAGCCCTTCGAAGTCAAAGTTTAAGTCCACTCTTTCAGTTTTGGATGTTTTAGGAAGGAGAATGTCCAAAGGTGTAGTCTTTGTTTGAGTTATTGCAGGATTGGTAGAGATAGGTTGGTTTAGATTCTTTCGTCTATACACCTGAAATTCTTGTTTCCTCAACTTCTCTTTTGATTCCTGGTCTAAGTTGTTTATTACTTCCATTCCATCCTTCCTGGCTGCCTCTCTTATGCCCTATTTATGTTCCTCAGGGTAGACATTGAGGAAAATCTGAGGGCCTTCTATAAAATGGCCCACATTGTTTACTTGGTCATGGCCTCCATTGTTATAGGGACATTCATGTTCCCAGTGTGCTTCACTACACTGCAAACACCAAGGATCTTCATCGACGAAGTTTGTAGAAGCTAAAGTATTAGGAACCTCTTGATCATTCTTTGGTCTATAAAATTGGTTCCCTTTTTGGAATTGGCCTTTATACAGGACCCTTGGTGCTTGGTTTTGGGATCTTTCTAGGTTGACAATCCTATTCATCATTTTTTCCTGGTTTTTCATCATGCCATCCATAGTCATCTGCAACTTTGCCAAGCTGGCACAATTGTCTGAAGAAGGCTCAACGTTGTGGACTATCTTGGGCTTAGTGTCCATTTTGGCCCTTGGGTTTGAGAAAGCCTCGATTTTGGATGAGTGGAGTTTGTCCTCAATATTCGTGGCTAACTCTTGGGCCTCTTGGATTGTTTGGTGGTTTTTGTCCCTAAGGAGATACCCTAGTTGATCGGTAAAAGCTTTGGTGTGTAAATATAAACAAGGAAATTATTAGCCAAATGATGACTCACAGGGATCTTCTGCAACAGGGTTTCAAACCTAGTTTGGAACTTGTTATCGCACGGTTTGTAGCTAGGATGAAAGGCTATAAGGTAGAGGGCCAAACTAGCATAACAGGAACCTATCCCACCCAATGTCACCACGATGGGAAGGTTCTTTCTCTTTAGGGAGACTAGGCCCAGGGGATACGTCCCCGGTGACCTGGGATTTTGAAAGGGAAAAGGATAATAGGACAAGGACAAGTTCCCCCTTTCATAGATCACCGTCGATCAGATAGTCTCGACTAAACAACCACTAACAAGGTATAACCAAAGAAAAGAAAAGCACCTTCTTGAGACAATACAACAAGGAAACTAATACGTGCAATCTTTGATTAAGTACTTCATATTTATTAAAGACTATCTGGTATTCAATATGAGCAATTTGAAAGTAAATGTTGACGAAGTCAATGTTTACAAAATAGCAATAGCAGTAATGTCACTTCACCGATAAATACTAGAATGATACAACATTCAATATGACAAATCACTTCTTAACTCAATTAATGCCCTCAACTACCATTCAATTGCTCATAAAATGAAACGTTGCTGCAATAAAGATGAAATATTCAAAGATGACGTCAGCAACTTAGGGTTACTAGGTTAGGGTTAGTGTAGTTAGGGTTTCAATTCAAAAGAGTTTGAGAGTGCTTAGATCCAATTCTACTTCAATGTTGGAGGTTTGAGATCAGTTCCTTAGGGTTAAATGGAGTCAATCATGAAGGACGCAAGAGTTGAAGGGGATGAGACTTAGAGGACTAAAGGGATAAGTTTTGAAGTGTTGCTAAAGCAGGGCTTCAAAATCGTAACCCTAGGGAAGAGAGGCTCACTCCGGTGTTGCTAAAGCAAGGCTTCGTGATCTCTCCTCCTTCCCGGCAAACAACTAGCTCAAATGAAAAACAAAGTCAAGACAAGAGGGTTTAAAGAGTGAGAGTGTAAGGCAAAGCTCTTTCATCAAACCCTAAAAGAAAATGGCCCTAGGTGTAGATAACCTAGGCCTAGGACGTCCTCTCCCTCTTGAAGTCAAAAGGTTTTGGCTAGCTTAAGGGAAGAAGAAAAAAGAGTGTAGCTATGGCTAGGCTCTCTTCTTCTTCTTCAATGGCTAAAACTTTTTCTATCAGGGGACATGAGACAAGGACCTACTTGTGTGCTTGTCACCTAGGTTTTTATTCAGCAAATTATAAATACATGTAAGAAATAAGACTACAACCATTCAATCAAGAATTTTTGTAGAACAATACTTACAATTCATCAAGAAAATAATCATGCAAACCCTAGTTGTAACACCTTCCTTCAAGAAAAACACCATAGAATGCCAAAAATCTCTTCCTTCAACAAGTGTGCCTTCCTCAAATCAGCCAATAACCCAAATAGGGCGCAAATCTCAGACCTTACTATAAGTGAGTGACAATTGATGATAAAAATGAGAGTTAAAACCCTCAATATATAGTGTATCAATGACCTAATTTTACCTTTTAGTTCATTAAAAAGGCCGACAAGGCCATAATGTCAAAATAATATTGTTTTAACATTAATTGCTAAGTAAAAATCCCTAATCAAATAAAATGAGAGTAAAATCCCCTTCAAGGGAGGCGCTAGCCCTTTCTAGGGCAAATGAGACACCAAGGAGCAAAACATTAGCCCACCAGGGGCCTCTCCAACATGCCACACGTGCCACTGCTGCCCAGTCTGCCCCAAAAAGCATCCATGAATATGGATGATGTCATGGTGAAGATGGAGACGTCCCAAGCCTTCCAAGGCTAGCGTTCCACTGAAAAGGGGTCATTCCCCCCAGGTCTAGTCCTGTTGGAGTGCCTCTGATGCAACGTCCTCTTCCTCTCTAGTGCAAAAGCCCTGATCCATCTCCATCCTGTCTCTACTCCTTGATGGGGACTCAGCATCCATCTGGTGGGATTTTCAGCCCCATGGAGGTCCGAACTAGTCATCTCCCCATGTGTACCGGTCCAAATGGTACCTGTCCGTCGGGCATGGTCCTGCACATCAAAAGCTATGCCCTCCATGGGCTCATCAGTCACCGGGATCATAGCAATGTTAATCACATCTCATCATCAATATTATTAAACATATGCATAAAAACCCTAATACATCAATCAATAGCTCAAAGACATTACAAAACCCTGCAATACAAGATTGGAGAAAAAGACAAGATGTCCTATTGGGCTAGTGTCCACAAGAAAAGGGAAGTTTCCAGGAAGATTTCATCCAAACCATGTAAGTGAGGTGATGTGGCCAGGGGATGTCCAGACATGTGGGTGCAGTGAGGACCAAGGATGCATAATTTTATCTGTGGGTGCCTTTGTAGAAGGTGAGTTGTTTAGAAACTTGAAACTAGAAACTAGGGTCTATCCCCCTTGGCTTCCCTAGGAGTGAGCCTAGACGGAAGAGGTTTTGATCAAAGTGACAGCATGGGCTGTGAACCTAGGCATTGTGCCTCCAAGGACACACTAAGTGAGTCGGACTTAGCTCACGTCTACAAGTGTGTATAAGGATGGAAACAACAATCAAGAAAATTTGGCCCTTGTAGTAGATGATGTCATCTATGACTATGAAGTTCTCATCCTATATTTTCCCATCCATCAACTAACAAGCGAACTGATTTTTGGAATATTCCACCAAGAGGTGGGCCTTCCAGTCAACTGATATATCTATCATGGCATAAACTGATTGCCTTATGGACAATGCATCTGCAACTATGTTGTTTTTCCCCTTGACAAATTCAATGTCAAATTCATAGGCCTGTATCTTGCTAACCCACTTCTGCTGCCTCTCATTTAAGTCCTTCTGTTCCAAGAAATACTTAAGGCTGTTATGATCTGATTTCACCACAAACCTTGCCCCTACCAAGTATTGCCTGAATTTGTCCAAGGCGTGCATGATAGCAAGCATCTCTTTGTCGTAGATAGTGTAAAGAATCTCAGGGCCCCTCAATTTTCAGCTCTCATAGGCAAGGGCATGCCTATTCTGCATCGGTACGGCTCCAATGCCTTCTCTGGAGGCATCACACTCCAGTGTGAAGGTTTGGCCAAAATATGGCAAGGCTAACACTGGGCATGTGCTCATTACCTTTTTCATCCTGTTAAATGTAGATTGTGCCTTTTCACTCCACCTGAAAGCTCCTTTCTTAGTCAGATCGATCAAGGGTGTACAAAGTTGGGAGAACCCCTTGACGAATATCCTGTAATAGCTGCAAATACCAATAAATCCCCTCAATTCTATAAGAGTTTTAGGTGTGGGCCACTCAACTATCACCTGGATCTTCTCCTGATGTACCTGTACCCCTTTAACTCCAATGATGTGCCCCAAGTAGAGGACCTCTTTCATCCCAAATTCACATTTGGACTCCTTGGCATACAACGATTTTCCCTCCATGATAGTTAAGATTTATTCCAAATGTTGAAGGTGTTCCTCCCACGTCTTGCTATAGATTATAAAGTCATCAAAGAACACAAGAAGATGCTTCCTCAATTGCTTGTTGAAGACGTGGTTCATACATGACTAGAAGGTGGTTGGTGCATTGGTCAATCCAAATGGCATCACTAGGAATTCATAGTGGTCGTAGTGACACCTAAAGGCAATCTTGGGGATGTCCTCCTCCCTCATTTTGATCTGATGATAACCAGAGTGCAAGTCAATCTTTGTGAAGTAAACAGCCCCATGGAGCTCGCCCAATAGATCATCAATCCTTGGAACGGGATACCTGTTTTTGATAGTCTTGTTTTTTAGTGCCCTGAAGTCAATGCACATGCGCATGGTTCCATCCTTCTTCTTGACCAGTACCACTGAAGAGGCAAAAGGGCTGGAACTTTGTCTAATGTGACCCATATCTAAGAGTTCTTTGATGGCCTTCTCTAACTCATCCTTGTACTTCTTTGGGTGTCTTTAGGCTGTGATGATGACTAGCTTTTCCTCCTCTTCCAACTCAATGATATGTTCAAATCCCCTATCCGATGGCAGTCCTAGTGGAATGGGTCCAAACACCTTACTGTTCTTGTCAATGATCCTCTGGATCTCTGGTGCATAGTGAAACTTCCCCTTTTTGTCCACACGTGCCAAAATCTTTCACTCAGCAACATATACAATCTCCTCTCTCCTGAAAATGGCCTCCATATGCTTTGTCGTGACTACCCTAGCTATGTTGCCTGACATGCCTCTGAGGACTACCTTCTTCCACTCTCCTCTGTGAAAGACATCTCCATGGTCTTATAGTTGGTGGTGATAGGCCCCAACGTACTGAGCCATTGTACTCCAAGGATTATGTTTGTATCAAGGAGGTCCATCACATAAAATTCCTATGCTAAATCATGCCTACCAGTGTAAGCTTAATCCCTAGAATGTACCTGTTATAGGGCATGGTGATTCCTCCTGCCAGCTCCACCTTGAATCCTTCAAACTCAACTATGGGTATATGCCTCCTATGTAGTAATGCTGAGTCAATGAAGTTGTGAGAACCACCCCCATCAATGAGTATTGAAACATTTTTCCCCTACAATACTCCTCTCATCTTGAAGGTGTTGTACTTGGGTACCCCACTAATGGATGCCAATATAGCCTTCTCCTTTGTTGCACTGCTGTGACCTGTAGCCTCCTCTTCTGCAATTTCGGTGGTGTCTGCCTCTATGTTCTAGATGTGGCTGAAATCCTCATCCTCTTCATTGTTAGATGTCACCTAAATGTAATGAACCTAGCCACGACCCATACACTTTTGGGATGGGTTCCACGACTCTTTGCATGTGTAGCATAGTTGTTTTCTTCTTAGTTCTCTCCTAGTGTTCTCATCCATCCTACCTCTTCCCTTGTCGAGCCCCCTTGGATCTCTTCCTCCTAGATTCATGGGAGGTTTTTGGTCTCTCCCTCTAGTGTTTAGGGGTGGTGTAGGCACAAATTTCAGTTTTGCAGTTCGGCCTAGATCTCTCGTCCTCCAGACAGCATCCTGCAAGTTGGTAGGATTAAAATCCTTAACCCAACCCTTCAAGGGTTCCATCAAACCCTCTGTGAAAAACATCATGAGTGTAGACTGTGACACGTCCTGTACCATGACTGCTAGTCTCTGGAACTCCTCAATGTACACCTTCGATGCTCCTGTCTGCTTGATTTGTGTGAGTTCCCTAAAGTGTAGCTTTGGATCCCCCTGGTCAAACCTATCAATGAGCCTCTGAGTAAACTCCGTGTATGCCACTATCTAATTGTGGCCTAGTGTGGTCAACCCATGGTACTACCAATCATGAGCCTTTCCATCCAAGTAAATGGTGGCAAACTTGATGGCATCCATTTCCCTCATACGGTTAAGCTGTAGATAAGTGTCTAGTTTTTGTACCCACGCATGTGTAGTTATCTTGGCCGAACCATCAAAGTAGGGGATCTCCATCTTCCCTGCCTTGCGCTTTAGCTCATAGTTGTTCCTATGGTACGGCCTAGGTTTGCTTCTAAATTTTAATCCACAAAATTGATCTAAGGTGATCTGCCTCTGAATTGGTAGGCTTAGTGAGTTATACTCTCTGGCACACTGCTCAAATTGATCATCAAACTCGTATGGATGGTTGGACTGTGTTGGTTCATCTGTAAATGAGGGCAAGTACGGTCTGGGAGTGGTCCTGCTACCTATTTGTCCCTGTTGTGCCCCCCCTCCATGGCTTCCCTCCGAATGATGATAGAGAACATGTTCCTGCTGATATCTATTCCCTCCATGAGATCCACTAGTTTCCTTGTTGGCATAAGATTCTGGGCCTTTCCCCTTATGAGTCATCTCCAACAAGATTTGTGCTATATTCGTTTGGTTTTCATATACCTTCCTCAAGGTCTCTGATATTTCGGCATGTCCCCCTACGGGTTGCCTCCTGGTTTTCCTGTAGGTGATTTACAAGGTCCCTCTGTGATACCCATATGGAATGATGCAATTCCTTAGCAACCCTTGCTAGTGTTTGTGACTCACTGTCCTCACCTGATCCTTCCATTTTGGCCTCTGCTTCCTCTGTCTGTTTCCTCCTTCTGCCCATATAAATGCCACTGAACTTTTGCATGCACTAATCCTCATAGGATGGGAGGATCAGAGCTCTGATACCACTGTAATGTTCCCAAGCCAATTTTTTTCGCTTGGAACACTAACTGACCATTGATTTACTTCTTTGCATGCGTGTGTTTGAAGGTTGGCCTCTTAAGTTTCGGCCTTAGGGTTTATATTCAGTTATTAAGCACAGATCTAAAGATATACTCAATGGAAATACAAGATCTAACCAGTACACAAGATATGGAACCAAATAGCATAGATCTGACCTTTAATATTATGAAAAGCAAGAACATGATACAAAGAGAATGAAAATCTGGAATAACATCAGATGGCTCCAATAGATAATAGATAAGATGCTACAAAATGCTTTGAATAAGAAATGCAAGCCTCTAAAGGCTTGATATACAATGAAGAACAATGCAAGAAGAACCAGGGTCAAGTCCAAACCCCCTTGGCTGACGGTACATCCTGCTGCAAAGCTAAGAAGACCATTGTTTCGGCCCAACTGAAGGAGATCTCCAAATCATCCCAAACTCCACAGAAAGGTAGATCGGGGCCAGTAGAATCCCTCCCTGAAGTATCAAGTCCAGATGCCAAGATCTACCCCTCCAAACTGTTGAAACCCTAATCAAGGTTGTGCCCTCTTGAAGACTGTCAAGCTCAATATTTCAGCCCTGATCAAGGAATCTTCCAAATACATTGAAACTCTCTTGAAAGATAGATTGGACCACCACAAGCTGCTAGGAGAAGTCTCAAGGTCAGATCTGAGGTGTAACCCCTCCAAACTGAACAAATTTGAATCATAGTTGCACCCTCCTCTCAAAAACGTCCCAAAGCTCCAGATAATAATCTAGCAAGAGTAACCCTCACAAAATACTCCAAATCTGATGAACAAGGCCATGCAAGTAATACCCAGGTGCTAGAATATCAATAGACCCTGTCAATAAGTTGGATCGAACTCTTCTCCAAGGAATGATGCGCCCCCTGCTGGAAAACCCTGAAGGGTACGACCTGCTGCCCTCCTGAATAGATGATGGTACCTGTGAATACTATAGAATGGTGTGGGTGGAGTGTTTCATCCCCGAGACCAAGCTTGGAACAAGGTTAGTGGAATCTTTCACCACTGAGTTGTTCTCTAGGGTTTGTATTCTCAAAACGCTCAAAATTGTGTGCTCAAGAGCCCAATAGCCAAATGCAATATGATCCAAAATGAAATGAGAGGTGTGCCCTAGGCTTTCTTTTATACTTCTTTCTATTCTTCTGTTGAGTTAAGTTAACCCCGAGGTTCAACTCCTAACTCAACCTCAAACGCTCTAATCCTCCAGTGAGTTACTTTTTACCTTTTCAAGTCAACTTCAAAATATAACATTGAGTTAGCTTACTTTTTTCCCCATGCTGCATGAGACTATGGTATAGTGGGGATGCATACACCACTAAGTCTCTCCAAACCTCTTCATCAAGAGGTGGGGGACATTACATCCACTACCCTGCGATAACATCTGAAGCCATCACTGCCTCTGAAGAGGGACTACACTGAGCTTTTCTCTGAAGTACTCAAACTTCGTCCTTGACAACGGATTTGTCAGCACATCTGCAACCTACTCATTGGTAGCCACATATTGGAGCCTCACCTCTCCCTTCTGCACCATATCCCTGATATAGTGATACTTGATTTCGATATGATTTGACTTATCATGAAACACTGGGTTCTCTGGCAACTTTATACAACTCTGGTTGTCGCACAAGATACAGGTCGCCTCCATTGCAATATCGAAGAATCCAGTCAACAATTTTCGAAGCCACATTGATTCACGACTTGCTGCACATGCCGCCACATACTTTTCCTCAGCTGTACTGAGTATTACACATGACTGCTTCTTACTGATCCATGAAATCATACCGGATCCCAAAGTGAAGTAACATCTTTAATATACTTCTCTGGTTTGCAACACTACTAGCCCAATCTGAATATGAATATCCTAGTAGACTCATCTCACTGTTTGCAACATACTTGAGCCCATAATCTATTGTACCTTTAAGGTACCTCATCACATATTACTGCAATCAGGTGAACATGTCTAGGGTCAACCATGTATTGACTCAAGGTGTTCACAGCAAAACATATATATGGTCATGTATTCTTCAAATACATCAATGATCCAATCATCTTCCTGTATAATGTAGCATCCACAACCTATGAAGTCGTATCATCTAGCAACTTCATATTTGATTCCATCGATGTATCCATCGGTTTATAGTCCAACATTCCAAACCTCTTCAGGATCTCCACAATATATTTTCCTTGATTTAAGAAGATCTCATTCTACATATGCCATACCTCTAGACCCAAAAAGTAGTGCATCAAACCTAGGTCTTTCTTTTCGAACTCTGTAGCAAGTTTTATCTTACACTTAGTGATGAGCTTCTCCACTCCTGTCAAGAACAGGTCATCCACATATAATAGTAATATCACTAGTCCATCATCCTCAACCTTGAAGTAAAGGTTATGATCTGCACCGGTCTTCGTAAATCCCAAGCTCATCAGAAAACCATCAATTCGACCATACCATGCTCTCGGTGCCTGCTTCAATCCATATAATGTCTTCTTTAACTTGCACACATGTGTCTCCTTGTCATGTGTCTCAAATCCTTGTGGTTGTTCCACATAAACCTCTTCCTCTATTACCCCATTCAAAAATGTTGTCTTCACATCCATTTGATGAACCTTCCATTTCATCACAGTAGCTATTGAAAGAACAACCCTTATTGAATTATATCTTGCCACAAATCTGTGCACCCTGCTCTTGATTTCAATCCAACTTTTCCAAGGCTCCATTTTCACGCCCCCGTGTTTCATCAATTCTTGCACCTTTGCAACATCTTCCCACATGCCAGCAAGAGTATGGATGGTTGATAGAATCCCATATGTTGTAGGGTATTTTGGTTCCATTTCCATAATATTTTCTACTACATGTTTTCCCATATCCATATTGCCATGGACTCTGCAGGCCACAAGCAAGGCCCGCCACACCATTGAGCCATATTCAAGTGTCGTTTCCTTGATTAAGTTATGTTCCTCATCCAAGTATTCAACACAACCAATAAGTTCCACCATTCAGGCATAATGTTCAACTCTTGGAATGATGCCATAATATTGACTCATAGAGTGAAAGTACTCATGGACTTTGTTCACTAGGACCTCTTGGCTGCATGTAGATAAAATACCAATAAAGGTAATGTGGCCTGGTTTCATCCCCGTGGACTACATTTCTTCAAATAGTCTAAGGGCTTCCTTTCCATGGCCATGTTGAGCACATGCTATAATCATTATGGTCCACAATACAACTTGTCGTTGAACAGTTTCATCCAACACCTCACATGCACTTTCCATATCTCCACACTTTCCAAACATGTCAACCAAAGTGCTTCCCACAAAGACATCACAGTGAACTCTTGTTTTAATGATATAAACATGAATCTCTCTGCCATGTTCCATAGTTTTTAGAGTGGCACATGCTTTAAGAACACTGGTAAATGTGAACTAGTTTGGCTTCATGCATTGCATCTCCATGTGAATAAAACACTTCAAGACCTCCTCAACGTACCCATTTTGAGCATATCCGACAATCATAGCATTCCATGAAACCATGTCTTGAGTAGGCATTATGTCAAACACCTTTGGGGCATTAACCATATTTTGGTGTCTTGCATGCAAGGCAATAAGCATATTTCTCATGGCCAAATTTTCCCCGAACCCTTCATTGGAAAATCAATAGTCGGATGACCGCCATCACCACAAATTCTACACAAAACATCACTTTTAAAACCTATACTTCTTGAAGGGAAAGCATATTTCCTATGGCTTGGTTCGCCACAAATCCTGTATAATTCATCATCCTGTATTGTCCCATTCAGTGTCGTAAGTTCTCTCAACTGCGCCTGCTTGTGCTCATTCAAACCCTCGTCCATAGGCATAAGAAGCATCTCCACCATGCCCGCATATTTTTCCAAAGCATCCCATGTATCTGCCTCAACCAAAACATGAAAGTCCTAATTCTCGGACGGATCAGGTTTCAGATCACGTTTCTGCTATAATCTACCTTCCTTGACAGAACCCTTGCCTCTTATAACAATCTTTTCACCAGTCTCCTACTCCATTCTCTTCTGGGTGTTGCCTCGTGGGCCAATAATGACGCCGATGAAATTATACCCTGGAAAATCCTTCATAGGAATGAACAATTTCTTATAAAGCTTCGATGGGCGGTAATCTACCAGAGGCTTAAATGTCGAGTTTCACTTGATAAGTTGGGAAATGATCTCATGCCTCTCTTTGGTAATATTTTCACGGGCTCTGTATTCCCTTATATTGATTCTAATCCCATCGTTATCACAAATGGGCTCCGGAGACGGCGACTGAGCAGCCTCCGGTCGGTCGTCCAAAGGCATCCCCGCCTATAATAACCTGTGGATATCCATTAACCGTGCATTCAAAGACTGATACCATGTTGATTATAGGCTTTCGTTTCCCTTCCATTTACCTAGCCCCTCCCGTGAGGGATTCAGGACCAGTCCCGCTCTGATACCATGTTGGATTTTCTATATGAGATGATATTGTATATGAATTTATTATTATTTAATATGCAAAAGGATCACAACTGAAAGATAGATATCCACAAAACAACAAGATATATCCTTAGGGAAACCTTGAAGGGGGAGAAAAACCTGCAAACTTTCCTCGGTATGGATTCCTCCAACATGTACAAGGTCATACAATGCTCTTTCACGAGATCAAGACCAAAGAGACCCAGACATGAACCAAGAATATCCTCCTAGATAAGTGCATATTTTTATCCCCTAGCCTAGGGATAACAAAGGAGATCATGTCTCCAGGCCCACAAGTCCTAGACATGGAGTGTTGAGAGCCAGACAACTTAAGCATGGCCCCGGAGGGCCCCTCTTTTCTTCAGTGCAATCCACATATCACCAGCAGTAGTATTCATCACATTGGCTTGGTCCTGAAATGGTAATGAGTCTTGCACCATAAGGTAATAAGTCTGAGTATCATGGTATGTATTGCTCTGATTTTTAAAACATTTAAACATGTGGTATTGAATCTTTTTGTATTTCATAGCGTTTGCTTGAATTTATGCTCTTTTCCTTGTCCAGACTTGGGATGGTCACATGGTGCCCTAGTAAGTTGGTTTCCTTTTAGGATAGGTTGTTACCTAGTGGATCTCTAAAGAGTCATTGTCTGTTCCCTCCATACTTACCATTTTCCATCTTTATCTCCTCCATCTACCCACATTTTTGGGAACTGGGGAAGGCTCCACTTGGAAAGGGTTGTACCTTACCTCATGGGAAGAAGGGGCTAAAGGCCTAGGGGGAAATGTAGCTGGAAAAATTTAAGAGCCGAATTAAAACCTTCAAGATACTTCACCTAGGGATCCCCAAGAAAGCACTAACACACTTCTCAGCAAGAAAAGGGAACCCACATATGAATAAAACACTCAAGGCATTTATTGGTGAATAGGAGGTCTCATCATGAGCCGACCTATCATGACCATGAACATGTAGCGGTATGACACTACCACCCAACCAGTCACCAAGCTGGGGTAGTGGCTCTTGGTTGCATGGCCAAGATAAAGGGGGTCTCATCACAAGCCATCCTTCTCATTTCTGTGAAATATTTGTGGGTGAAACTGCCACTAGTTGGTCACCAAGCCACAACAGTGGCCATCAACTCTTTCCTTGCAGCATGAAAAAAGAAAGAAAAGATAAAAAATAAATGGAAATCAATGGGCTTGGAAACATATTCATCTATGATAAGGTGAAGCTCACCCTCAACAAAGGAACCCATAGGTGTGTGTTGCATTTCCTTGCTATCACATGCACCCCATGTCCAAAGTTTTTCCCCTCACCACCTCATATGTTTGCATGATTTGGATCAAGCTCCACTAGGGGAAACGACCTTGAATTAAGGGAGACTGGCCGAATAGGACACCCTGAGACCATTCCAAACCCTAGACTTGTCAAGTTGCATAACGTTTTGATCATTGTTTTTGGGTTTAATGCACATGTTTGGGCATTTTAATTATTATATGTGATTTACGTATTATTGCCTGTGACTTATGGACCCCTAGAGGGCATACTTGTTGTCTTTGCAGGACCTTTCCCGGTGAAAAGGTACACGAATAAATGACTAGCCAAAACCTTCATGAGGGCTCAAATCCCATTTGAAGGATGTTGAGACCCCATCTAGGGGGAGGGATGAAGATGAAGGGTTTTGCCAAGAAGAAGAAGGACATTGCCTTTGGAGGCACTTTGGTGGACCTAGACCCAAGCGATTGTGCCTTTCCCACCTAAAAATTGGCCTTTGGATGCCTTTGACGTCACCCATACAACCATGGATGTTTCTACATGCAGTGGTTGTCACCTTAGGGGTAATCCTGAGGTTATTGGCACGTGTGGGCAGGGTTTTGGCCTTTGGTGGCCCAACGTTCCATGACATAGGCCTAAGGTCACCCTAGAAAGGCATGATGTCACCCCTAGGAGGGTCTTTACATACAAATTTATTTTATTTTGTCCAGAATTTAATTTTGTAAGAAACTGGCCAAGTCGGCCCTGATATTTTGACCTAAAATAATTAAAGGTCAAATTTTGGTATAAATAAGCATAAAGTGACATTCATTTTATCAGAACTCATCTCTCACAAGAGGGAGGACTGAAATTTTCTCCCTAAAGGGGTTATTGGCTAAAATTACCAAGGCACACTTACTTGGAGGCTATTTTGGATGCATTTGGATCATTTCTTGGTGAAATTTTGGCAAATCTAGGGTTTTTGTGTTTGATTATTCTTGGTGAAGTAAGTAAATTTGCAATTTTCATTTCATGATAAATGTTTATCGTATGTTTACTTGTTCATATGTAAGATTATGAAATTGCTTGCTTGAAACCCTAGGAGTAAGAAACATAAGGTGCTTCTTTCTTGCTCTTTATTTTGCTAGTTTTTCTTAAGAAGATCTTGTCTAGACAAACTTCCAGAGCCCTAAAGTGCTATCACTTTAGAAGCTTTGTCTAGTTCTTATTGCATTAAATATTTTTCAAGAATCTAAGGATAGGAGAAATCACTAGGGCCTAGAAGTGCCTAGACCCTAGTTGAACCTTCTCTTTGAGGCTTGGTGCTTGAGAACTTAAGGTACTACGTCTCAAGCTTCCACCTTGTTATCTTTTAGACAAGTATAATCATTGTTGTCTCTCCAAGTTAATGTGTTGATATAATTGACTCCATAAACCCTAAAGGCACTAGTCTCTTGTATTTATTTTATTGGAAGTGTTGACCACCTATTTCAACTAGGGGGTCAACTCCATGTACCATGAAGATATGCACTCAATGGTGCTACCAATTTGAAGACTTGTTGGTTCTACAAGGCAGTTTTGGCCTTCAACACTTATTTTTGTAATTGGAATTTCCGCTCCCCTGCGTGGGATAATAATGTAATGGGTCAGCATGGATCATAGTTTAGGTCAGTTTCCTAGGAATTCATCATTAGAGGAGTCCATTTCATCGAGTGTTTTTTTCCTCAGGATATTAATTTGGCCTAACTAGCCTTATTAATTTCCCTTGAGTTTTTCACTCCCATAATAAAGCCTCCAAAGTGGTGAAAGGCATTCTAATGGTCGAGCCTTATGATAGCTAGTGTATAGGAATATTGTAAATGACCATGCTAGACATCTCCTAGAGTCTTGCGAGATTCTGTCAAATCTAAGGTTTATTTTTTATTTTTTTAAATTACCTAGTTAATAGTAATTTTAATTAATTCTTGATAAAAAATGTAAAAACTAGGTCCTTGGGATTTTGATAGGGGTATTTGTGCTCAAAATAAATGGAATGAGACCCCCTACACCCTTGTACCAAGTTTCAGCTCAATTGGACAAGTTTTGCTAGGTGTTTTTCCATGAGATGTCCAAGTCAGTCTAAAACAACAATTTAATTGCTTGATTTGACATAGTCAAAATGTCAATTTTTTGTAATATTAGCAAAATGATTAGAGAAAATATGGGAGATTATGCCTAAACCCATAACTAAGCTATCCTTACCTTTTCCTAACCTTAATCCACCCATCCCACTTATCCATCACCTCAAAAATTCATCCCCCCTAGGGAAGTTGCGCCCCCCTTCTAGAAAAAACTTAGGAAAATTAAAAATAAAGTTGGTGGGGCCCTTCTCTCCCTAAGTGCGCCCTCCTTGAGCCTCCACCTCATGATTTGAATTGGTAATGCTTGCCAACTCATTCTCCACTAAGTACCAAAACCCTAAGATGATAAAACTCTAGAAAGTTCGCCCTCCTCCTTGAGATTCTCAATGTTGCTTACGGATTGACACTTCAAGAGCATCCAAGCCAGCTAGCTCTTGCTTCCTGTTATCTCCTACTTTTAGGGATTGTTGCCGCCTTATACACACCTTTGGGAGACGTGGAAGAAATCTTCAATCCACTCGGTGTGTCCTTGGGGGCAAGTGAGAGTTAAGGTGCTGTCACCTAATCCTCAACTCCTCCGTCTAGGCCAACTCCTA
>ML777964.1:874355-911984 GCA_009831015.1 Picea engelmannii
ACACTTATTACAACAGTGGAAATACGGAAAAATGGGCCTTTTCAGGGCCTGCTGAATCACTGAATTCTGTGTGTATGAGCACTGTTTGCTCATCCTTCGGCGGCTCTTCAGGAAATCCAGCTTGTGCAACTTGGTGGATAACAGGGATAACTAAGGAGATTATGTCTCGAGGCCCATTGGTCCTAGACATGGAGTACCGAGAGCCAGATCGACTTGAGCATGGCCCTGAAGGGACCATCTTTTCTTCCTTTCAACAACAACATCCATCACCTCGGCTTGGTCCTATAACGAAAATGGTTCTTGCTCCATGAGGTAATGAGTCTGGGTATCATGGTATGTGTCACTATGATCCTCAAAACCTTTGAATATATGCATTTAGTTCTTTTTTGTTTCTTGCAGGTGCTTGGATCTTATACTTATCCACTTGACCATGTCTGGGGGGAATGACATGATGCCCTAGTAAGATTGTGCCCATAGGTTTTGAGTTGACACTGGCGGGGTTTCTGAAGAGTCATCGTCCACTCCCATCATACTTACCACTTTTCATCTTACTTCCCGCTCATCCATCCCATTACATTGGTCCTAGCATTGGGTTGGCCAATCATTTAGGGGTTGCACCTTGTCTTGTGGGAAGAAGGGGCTAAAGGCCTAGAAGGTAAAAGCAGCTGGCAAAAGATAAAAGCCTAAAATTAAAACCTCGATATGCTTCACCCAGGGATCCTCGAGAAAGCAGTAAAATGCTTCTCAGCAAGAAACAAGAGGGACCCATAGAGGGACCCATAAAAATAATAAAACAAGACCTAGTCAAAGGATAGGGGGTCTCATCACGAGCCAGACTATTAGGTCCATGGGTAACTAGCGGTATGACACTACTAGCAGTTGGTTACCACGCCAGGGTAGTGGCTCTTGGTTGCATGGCCAAGAGAAAGGGGGTCTCATCAAGAGCCAACCTTCTCATTTCCATCAAAGTACTTGTGGGTAATATTGCCACCACTGGTCACCACGTTAGGGCAGTGTCTCCTGATTATCTTCTTGAAATAAAAAGCAATAAAGAATAAAGAATAAAAGGCATGAATGGGCTTGGAAACATTTGCAGCCAGGACAAGTGCAACTCGCCTTCTACAAAGGCACCCAAATGTAAGCCTTGCATTTCCCTGCTATCACTGCACCCCTTGTCAGGACATCCCTCATCCACATCATCCATTAACATGACTTGGATTTCATCTCTTCCGGAAACATCCCATTTCCAGTGGACATTAGCCCAATAGGACACCTTGTAACTTCCTCCAAACTTTCCTTGAAGATTTGTGTAATGTCTTTGAGCACTTGACTAGGTAAAAGGGGTTTTATGCACATGTTTAATAAAATTGATGATTGGATGCGATTGACATTTCTATGACCCCTGTGACTTGTGAGCCCATGGAGGGTGTATTTGTTGATGTGCAGGATCATACCCGACAGACAGGTACCATATTGGACAGGTACACATGGGGATATGATTAGTTCAGACCTCCATGGGGCTGAAGATCCCACCAGATGGATTTTGAGACCCCAGCAGGGGGCATAGATATATCAAAGGGGTTTGCACCAGAGAAGAAGAGGAGGTTCCACAGAGGCAACCTGATAGAGCCTTACCTAGGGGGGTTGTTCCCTCTCCACTGGGACGTTGGCCTTAGAAGGCCCATGACGTCACCCAGGTTGCCCATGATGTCATCCAACATTGTGGATGTTTTGGGGAGGCAGTTATGGCAGTATGGAACGCGTGGCATCTTGGAGAGGCCCAAGGAGGGCTAACGTTTTTCTTCAGGAGGCCAATGCTGCCTTGAAAAGGGCTAACATCACCCTAAAAAGGGCATGACGTCTTCTTTTTGCTTGATTAGGGTTTAATTTATGACATTTAATATAAAACAATATTATTTGGTATTTTGGCCTCGTCGGCCTGTTATCCATCAAAGTTGCACTAGGATGGACTTCCAGCAAGCCGCCAAAGTTTGAACTTTATTGTTCAAAATGCAGAGTTCAGAAGTTCAGTCAGTCATAAAGACCAACATTTTTCTCTTTACATTTCCATGAAAAATTGTAATAAGAGATGTTGCATGATGAAATTGTAAAAGGTCTTAGCCACCTTAAGTCCTAAGCGTGAGTTATACTCTGGAGTGGTTTTTCACTTACTAATTATATTTTGCCGTTTTCAGGAAATTTATAATTTATGAGTTTTTTCACTAAATCTCTCCGGAGCTGGAGTATATGCCCATGGTTAGGCTTGAGCATGGATCTAAGCCTAGTGTCTAATGTATATTACCATGCTAAACATTCTCCTAGAGTCTTATGGAAATGTACTAAGTCCCCCTTAGGATTTTTTTTTATTTTTTCAATTAATTAAAAAATTGCCAGAATTCGGCAATTTTTTATTAAAAAATAAAAATGTATTAAAAAAGTGGTACTAGGGGACTTAATATGTCATGGGGGTGCTCATTTTTGGACCTAGATCACCCATATTACCTAAGTACCCACTTGGTTGATTAAAATTAGCGATTTTTATCACTTAAAAAATAATTTTACTCCAAAAACCCAAAAAAATCAAATAAATTCATAAAAAATCAGCAAGGGCACAAATTAAGGGAACATGTGGGGACACGTTTGAGACAAAATAAAGCCTCAAAAGGCCATGTGGCAGCAAATAATTGATTTTTAATGGTTGAGGGAGTAAAGTGGGGTGTGTATTGTATCTATTTGAGCATGTGCCAATAAAGGGGTGCACACCTCTTGAGAGGTGGCGAGTTGGAGGATATGTGGGAGAGGTGGCAGCCACACTCTCCACACTTGGCGTGTGTTTCCCCTCCATGTGGTGTTCCCCTCCTCTCCATGTGGTGTGCCCTCCTCATCTCCCATCTTCTCACCCTTGGCTATATAAAGGAGCATCCTCCCATTACAAGAGTTAGTTCAAGCTGGGTTAAGGATTTCTTTCATGTTGTAAACTGTACTATCAGTTTATATTGGAATAAAAAAGGCTTTGGAGGCAACTTGGTGTGGATCTCATGTGTGGATGCTAATTGTCATGTACCAATCTATGAGGTGAAACTGTTTTGATACATTTCTTTCAATTAGTTAAATGGTAGCTTTGATCTATTAAACTTGTTTGATTCTTAGATCAATTATCTTTCTTTTAACAAGATTTACTAAATCTTGCTTGCATTTTAAATCTTGTTGATGCTCATATGTAATCAAAGAATTCATGCTTTCTTGCTTGATTAACATGCTTTTTGGATTTCATATGTAAAGGATACTACTATTTGATATTGTGTGTAAGTGTGTTGAAGCTTGTAGGGTCTCATACTTGAAGGGAGGTGGAGCTTACTTGCATCCTCTTCATCTTCAAGATTTAAAAAAGGAAAATCGCCCCTCTTACATGCCAGGAAGACTCCAATTGCCCAAGGACATTCCAAGCACAAGCTTGTTCTCTTTCTCCTCTCTTTAAATTAAATTTTTTGGGTTACCTTACATATATATGCAAGCATGTTTAGATCTAGTTTATCTATCTAAATCATCAGTTCTTTCATGCATGCAAGTGATAGCTTAGATCTGATTTATGTTTCAAAGTATTCTATCTTAAGAATCTAGATCTAGTGTAGGAAAATAGTCCCTTTGCTCAATTAATTTTCTGAAATTTTAAAGGGATAAAGACTAATATTTTCCAAGTGTTTTCATTGTTCAAATTTAGCATTCAAGTGCTTTTAACTTGTTGTTTTAAAACAGCCACAAAAGATCCTAAGGAAACAAGCTTTTAGCTTGAGTCTCTTAGTTCCTTTTGCATTTTTTTTGTAGAATTTAACTCGGAATTTTTCTTAGATTTTCACTAATAACCAAAGACACTCTTAAAGCGTTTTTGGGCATCTTTTGTATTCTTTGTTTGTTGTTTTGTGTAGGTAATCGAATAAACAAGGGGGGATTCTGCCAAAATTTGGCGGATTATGAGCATTTGGGACTTCCAGAAGCACCCTATACCTTCCTAAGGAATTTTGTAACTTGTAAAGCCTTGATTCATTGTTATAAGGATCCTAAGCCCCTTTGAAAAAAGATCTAAAGACTCTCAAAAGAGCACTTGTAACCGAGTTAATAAAATAAGTGAGCCAAGAGAGGCCTCACTCTTTGTTTTCCCCTTAAAGGGGGGGTTGGTGTTGTGTTTGTTTGGACTTTCTTTCATTCAGTTTTATTTTCTTTTGCTTAAAGTTCAAACTATCTCACATTAAGCAATAAAGTTAAATCAATCTAGATTAGTTTCCTTTTGCAAAGTAGAACACTAATTGCTAGATTAGTTTATTTTCTTGCATTTTCAATTTGGCAATAAACCATCCCCTCAGCTCCTCGAAAGAGGCTTGGTCAGTGTGGATTAGTAATTAGTCTCACATTTCAATTCAATTATTTATTTTCTTGTTTAAAATAAACAAATTCCCCTCTGTTGATAGTGTGGTTCCTGACCCTTCCAGTTGCGAGCTAGTCTCGATCTGCTGGAAGTTTCATACATGCTGTGCTAGTCAGTGGTTGATAGATTAATTAGGAAAATCTCTAAAGTAGTTAGCTTAATGCGTGGGAAAATGCCTTAAAGTGACCTGCGAAGTAAGGCAGGCCCTCTCGGGACCGGACTTCCCACCCGTTTTGGACATCCAACACTTTGAGTGAGTTTATTGGTGAGACCATTGGGTTTCGGTAAACTCTCTGCAAGTTTCCAAACAAAGGGCTAACCTCCAAGGAGGCCCAAACCATTTCATTAACTAAACATCAATTTATCCTAATAAAACACACAAATTACATTGCCCACGATTTACTTTAAGGCACTGGTCTCAATTTTCACATTCAGCAAAGCCACAGGCTTCATCTTCAATTTGGTTATCTATTGGAAATAATTTAAATGAAACTTGCATCTAACAATTGTTTCTCAGTATCCTTTTGAGGCAAGTATATGCTTATTGATTATATATCATGGTGAATGTTTACTTCATGTTTTATCAGTTTATGGTTGATTGTTTAAAAGAATAATAAACTCCTAGATTTCATTTTACTTAGCTTATTTCAAAGCCTTAGTATATTTGTTAGGGACTACCCTCCTTGGCTTCATTAGGAATTGACCTAGACGGAGGAGTTGAGGATTAGGTGACAACACCTTAACTCTCACTTGCCCCCAAGGACACACCAAGTGGATTGAATATTTCTTCCACGTCTCCCAGGTGTGTATAAGGTGGCAACACGGCCTTTTGGTGACCTAAAATTAATTAAGGTCATTTGTACTATACAAGTAGAGAGCTAAAACTCTCATTTTGATCATCATCTTTCACTCACACATAGTGAGGTCTGAAATTTGTGCCCTACTTTAGGTTTTTTGGCTGAAAATTGATGCACACTTGTTGAAGGAGTCTCTTTCTTGGCTATTTTGGAATTTTCTTGGTGGAAGGTTTACAACTAGGGTTTGGCTATATGAATGTTTGGTGGATGTAAGTGAATTTCTGCAAAACACTTCTTTATTGAATGGTTATGGTATTGTTTACTTGCATTTTGTTATTATAATTTTCTGCATTAAAACCTAGGGGACAAGCACATGTTGGTGTCCTTGTTTCATGTCCCTACTAAGTTAAGCCAAGAGCCTTTTGATTTGCTTAAGTTAGATAGAGCCTTGCCATATCAACACTATACTTCTACTCTTCTAACCTAGCCGTTTTCATCTTGTCATTGAGCCAAGGAAGGAGGAAAACACACTAAGGCCTAGGGTTTCTACACCTTAGTGAGTCGTTTTCCCCCAGGGTTTGATTGATGAAACCTTGCCTTAGAAACACTTCATCATTAAACTCTCTTGTCCTTAGCCCTAGTATTTACTACTCAAGCTAGCCATTTTTATCTTGTTAATGAGCTAAAGAAGGAGGAGAAAGCACTAAGGCCTAGGGTTTCTACACCTTAGTGAGCCTTTCTCCCCTAGGGTTTCATTGTTGAGGCCTTGCCTTAGCAACACTTCAACATCTAACCCTCTTGTCTTTAGCCATATCATTATCATTTCGGCCCTTCAACATTCGCAACTTTTTGACTCCATTTTCCCTAATAACGCACTGATCTAAGACTTCTTGTGTTGAGTATTTTGATCACACACAACTTTTAAATATTCTTGAACAATCATTGACTACTTCTAACCCTAGATTAGACTAACATTCACTAACCCTGTTGCTTCTATTATCTACATATGTTATACTTATACATTGCAACATTTATTTGTCTTTAAAGAAATTGAAAGATTGGCTAAAGCGTTGCTTCTAGTATTGTTACATTGATGATAAATTACCATTGATAATTGTGAAGCTTCCTTAGCATTTATTGTGAAGTGACATATTGTAATCATTGTTGTTGTGTAAACATTGATTTAATTCATCAATATTATTGGTCAATTACTTATTATCAGAAAGTCTTTGATTATATGAAGTCCTAGCCAGCAAGTAATCTTGCACATGTATAGTTTCCTTGTTGCTTTGTCTCGGGAAGGTACACATTCTTGGTTATTAATTATCTTTATTGGCTGATTAGCCAGGACTTTCTGATCGGTGGTGACTTGTGAGGGGGAATATTATACTTAGCTTTTCAATCCTTTGCCTTCTCAAAACCTCAGGTCACCAGGGACGTTTGCCCTGGGCCTACCACCCTAAACAAAAAGAGCTATCCTATTGAGGTGACAGTGGTAGGATAGTCTCAGTTACGCCAGTTTGTCTTTCTTTCATCCATCTTTTACCTTAACTACAAACTGCACGATAACATTTTGGCACCATTGTCGGGGAGCACTAAGTCAATTCTCCTCAAAAGACGACACTTTTTCAGTAAGCCTTTCCTCAAGAGTCCTTATCTTACAAAGATTACCTGGCGACTCCACTAAGGGTGATTCCCTTATTTCTTTGATAATTTCAAGAAAATTATCTGGCGACTCCACTGATGACGAAGCCAACTGTGACTTCTCAATGGGATCCGGGAAACTACAAGCTTTTAGACATGAGTAATATACCGGGATACCCTCGACAAATGCCCTCGGAGTACGAAAGGTGGCTCCCTAGATTCATTGGTAGTGATGGGGAAAGAGATGAGGAGCAGGAACCTAAGCAAAATGATGAAGTATAAACTTGTGCTCCTCCCCCTGATGAAGCCATCCACGAGCCCTTTCCTCCTACACAAAAAAAAGGCGATGAGGTTAATGGCTTTCCTTTTCAGGATTCCGATGACACCTTGTTCCATGATTCAGAGAGTGAAGGAGAAATGGAATCCTCGAACAAAATAGATATTCCTTGCTATACAATTGAAGATGAAGGGGCAATTCATGAGGATCAAACAATGATGCATGTTGAAAGCACCCAAGTCCCCAAAGCTCCTGCACAAGAAGAAACAGTAAGTTACCCTCCTCTCCAAGATTTTGATGATTTTCTACTTTATGATTTGGGAAATGAGGAGGAGATGGATGAGCCTTTGAATGTTTTGAATCTTCCATGTTATGATACTGATACTGACATAGTTGATATAGATGAGTTCATACATGTTGGAAGACGTAAATGGGATGTAGTTGGTGAAATATCCCTGATCCCGCGGATCAATATATTTGCTATTGATCTAATGTTCTGTCTTGCAGATCTGATACACTGGGGGTTTCTGGATGCGTTTTATCTTCAGATTTGATACTCTAGGGGTTTCTGGATGCGTTTCAGTTGTGTGTTTGAAATTTTTATGGTTATTGCATGTGGATGTTGTATATTTATGGTTTAAACAGTATATAGAGGATGCATGCGGAAATAAAGAACATCAACTGCCCAATAATATGTACTATGCGACTCAAGCATGGAAATACAATAACATACTGGAAATATAGAGTATAGTCGTCAGTTAGATCTCATGGATCGTCACTGGAATACAAGAAAATAGCATAAAAATACCTATGATCAGAATATGAATGTAGATCTGATGCATGCACGGATAGATCAGAAAAATAGGCGATTCCAGACAAGTACGGTAACCGCTACAAGCTAGAAAACCTGTCCGGAAGGTTAGACCTGTCGAAATGAGCTGGAAACTGTCCCAATAGAAGCACCCTGGCCTCTAGACTGAAATGGATGAGTGTCGGATGTTATCACATAAAGTTGTCAATGTCCATAGGTGTGTGTAAATCCACCTGAGTCTATATCCGTGCCCCATATTTCTCTTTTTCAGATTGCCATATCCTTGTTTTTCCCCTTTGTATCCGACAGAGTCGTCTTCTGTTTGCCTTTTCTATCTTGAGCACTTACTCCCTCAGCCTCTCTCTCGTTAATCCATATGTTTTCCCAAACCCCAACCAGTCATCTAATTCTTCAATTTCGCAGGCTGCAGCCCTTGGAGCGATCTAATATAGACTTGGATAAAGTGAGGGAAGCAGGTCCAATTTTCACCGATGCAAAGCAAGCGCGCAAGTTGGGATTTCAAATGTGTAAAATTGTTCAGCAAGGATTGCAAAATCCCAATTCACGAAAGGGAAGATCTGGTCCGTCCAATCGTGAAGAACCGAGGGTCATTGATCTGACATCGACAAATATCAAAGGATTGCGAATTAGGGGTTCGGCACTCTCGTCGTAAGGTTCATCCATAGCCCGAAATCCCGATATCCGAAGAGCCGATGGTTTCATCTAGGCCATTTGAATTAAGGGATGCATGGCGCTGGATCAGCAGGATCATGATTTCGCAGATCGAGCTTCAAAAGTGGAACATGGTGCGAGACCCTCAAAACACGAAATCGTGAAATGCCCGAGAATTGGGCCCATGGTCTCAGCACTTGATCACATGGGAAGCAGGTCTAGAAAAGGGAGTCAGTGTTCATCGCACAGCTGGCATTTTGTGTTGGCAAGGAAATGATCGTGGTCATCCATTTTGAAGCAAGACCGACCATCAATCTCAAAGGCAGTGTCGCGATTGCGGGCATTGTGATGTTGGAAGTCAAGGGGAGTGAAAAATCTTGAAGTGCGAAATACCAAGATTTCGCATCGGATAAGCATAAGGAAATCGAAGGGGTGAGTCATAGCGACTCGCGAGACGCGAAGTCGCAAGATAATTAGGGTCATCCACTCTAATGGGACACGTGGTGCCAGATCCAAGGGAGTCACAATTTCGCGACTCGGAAATTTGAGCATGGGGCACAGCGTGATCTCGCGAAACGCGAAACCGCGATGCGCCTAAGGATTAAGCCCACGCTCATAGCGTGCGGTTGCATGGAAGGTGGGTCCAAAAGAAAAGTAAGCGTCGATCTAGCAATGAGCGGCTGGGATGTTCGTGGAGATGATCGTGGCCGTCCATTCTGAAGCAAGCCCGACCGACGATCCAGAAGAGCCATTTCGCAACTTCGAGCATCAGGATATTGGAAGTCATGAGAAGTAAAGACTCTTGAAATGTGAAATCTCGATATTTCGTATGGGTTACGTGCAGGGTCACAGCCCGCGGTCGCGTGGGGTGATGAAAGGGAGCTGCGCAAAGGATCAAAATGCCCGGGTTAGTCACAGAGAAGAGTTGTGTGGCCTTGAGGCGCCAAATTGATTCGAAGGGATTATGAGCCCACCTGGAACTTTCGGGGGTGTCAGGTCTCATCCTGATCCCAATGAGAGTAGTTAATGAAGGTGGGTTGGGTGGATGAAACCTCAGCTCAATCCATAAATGGAAGGCCTGAAGGGTCTGGAGCAATCGGCCCGTGGTACCCCTGAGGACGATTTTCCTTGCAAGAGCCATGTCGATCTGAGTCTGTGTCAAACAAGGGACTACGTGCATAGTCTACAAGAAGATCCTGCACACGAAAAGATTTGAATGTAATGTTCCAGCCACTCCTCTGCCGTGGATGGCAAGTTGCTCTGAGTATATAGGAGCTGTTATCCCCCACTTTTAGGAATAACTAGGAGATCATGTCTCGAGGCCCACGGGTCCTAGACATGGAGTACTGAGAGTCGGATCGACTTTAGCATGGCCCTGGAGGGCCCACCTTTTCTTCCTTTCAGTGTCTCTATCTTGTCAGTAGCAACATCATCCATCACCATCGGCTTGGTCTTGTGTCGGAGATGGTTCTTTCTCCATGAGGTAATGAGTCCGGGTATCATGGTATGTGTCACTTTGATCATCAAAACCCTTGAATATGTGCATCTGATTCCTTTTATTTCTAACAAATGCTTGGATCTTATGCTTGCCCACTTGACCATGTCTGGGGGGATTGACATGATGCCCTAGTAAGCCTGTGTCTGTAGGTTTTGGTTTGCCACTGGGGGAGATTTATAAAAATCCATCGCCCACTCCCATCATAACACCACTTTTTCATCTTGCTTCCCGCTCATCTATCCCTTACACTTGTCCGGGCAATGGGTTGACCTATTTTCAGGATTGACCTTATCTCGTGGGAAGAAGGGGCTAAAGGCCCAGAAGGTAAAAGAAAGTTGGCAAAAGATAAAATCCTAAGAATAAAACCTTGAGATGCTTCGCCCAGGCCCCGAGAAAGCAATAAAAAGCTTCTCAGCAAGAAAAAAGAGGGACCCGTGAAAAATAATAAAAACAAGACCTAGTCAGAGGATAGGGGGTCTCATCATGAGCCAACCTATTAGGTCCATGGGTAACTAGCAGTATGACATTACCACCATCTGTTTACCACACCAGGGTAGTGACTCTTGGTTGCATGGCCAAGGGAAAGGGGGTCTCATCATGAGCCAACCTTCTCATTTCCGCAAAAGTACTTGTGCGTAACTCTGTCACCACTAGTCACCACACCAAGGCAGTGTCCCCTAATTAGCCTCTTGAATAAAAAACAATAAAGAATAAAAGAATAAAGGCATGGGCTTATAAAGATTTGCATCCAGGATAGGTGTAGATCGCCTTCTACAAAGGCACCCACAGGTAAAGCCTGGTATCCTCTGGTCCCACTGCACCCACTTGCCAGGACATCCTTTGTCCACCTCACCCACTTACATGGCTCTAATGAGCTCTCTTCCGAAAACTTTCCTCTTCCAGTGGACACTAACCCAATAGGATGCCCTATCATTTTCTCCAAACTTGTATTGTAGGCTTGTGTAATGTCTTTGAGCTTTTAACTGATGTATTAGGGATTTTATGTATGTGTTTAATAATATTGATGAAGAGAAGTGATTGACATTGCTATGATCCATGTGACTTATGAGCCCATGGAGGGCATAGTTGTTGATGTGCAGGATCATGCCCGATAGACAGGTAATATTTTTGATCGATACGAGTGGGGAGATGATCAGTTCAGACCTCCATGGGGCTGAAGAGCCCACCAGATGGATGTTGAAACCCCATCAGGGGGCAGAGATAAGGAGGATATGGATCAAGGGCTTTTCACCGGAGAAGAGGAGGACGTTCCACCAGAGGCACCCTCGCAAAGCTTGACCTAGGGGGATTGTACCTTTTTCAGTGGAACATTGCCCTTGGAAGGCCTAGGACATCACCCATGATGATCATGACGTCATCCAGCCTTGTGGATGTCTTGGGACATAGATTTGGCAGTGTTGGCACGTGTGGCAAGTTGGAGAAGCCTAAGGAGGGCTAACGTTTTGCTCTAGGATGCTACATTTGCCCTAAAAGCGGATAACGTCTCCCTAAAAGGGGCATGCCGTCTCTCTTTAGCTTGATTAGGATTTAATTTTAGTCATTTAATGTAAAACGGTATGATTTTTAGTATTTTCGCCTTGGCGGCCTTTTTATGGCCTAAAAGTAAAATTAGGTCATTGATACAGTATATATTGAGGGTTTTCACTCTCATTTTATCATCATCTCTCACTCACTCATTAGTGAGGTCTGAAATTTGCGCTACATTTGGAGTTCTTGGCTGAAATTTTAAGGTGCAATTGTTGAAGGGAGTCTTTTATTGGCATTTTTGGCATTTATCTTGGTGGAAGGTGTTACAACTAGGGTTTGCTACTTGATTTCTTGGTTAAATGTAAGTAAATTTCTGCAAAACTTCTTAATTGAAAGGTTGTAGTTTTATTTCTCTTGCATTTATGGTTCTAATTTATTGATTAAACCCTAGGGGACAAGCACACATTGTAGGTCCTTGTCTCATGTCCCCGTCAAGATTTTTAGCCATATCATTTGCCGAAGTGAGATAGAGCCTTGCCCTAGAAACACTATACTCTTTCATGCTGAAGAGGATTGAGCCTAGCCTTAGCTACACTCTTTCCCCCCTCTTCGTATGCTAGTCATTTTACTTCTCTGAGCTAAGAAGAAGAAGGCGCATCAGGGCCTAGTTCAACTACACCTTGATGAGTTGTTTTTCTAGGGTTTGATGGTAAATCCTTGCCATAGCAGCACGTTGCCTTGCAAATTCTCTTGTCTTAGTTTTATCCCTTTTCTTGTGCTAGCCGGTTTTTTTTTTAGTTAAGGAAGGAGGAGAGAGCATTGAGGCCTAGTTCCCCTACACCAAAGTGAGCCTCTCTCCCCTAGGGTTTTGACTTTGAGGCCTTGCCATAGCGACACCTCAAAGATTCACCTTCCAGTCCTTAGCTTTACTATCTTTTTGATCCTTCAGCTCCTGCGTCCTTCTTTTGACTCCATTAACCCTGGAAATGCATTGATCTAAGACTGATCTTGTGAATTTTATGATTAAAACCACTCTCAACACTTTGAATGAAACCCTAACTACTAACCCTAGCATAAAGAACTAACCTTGCTATTCTATTGCTGTCGTCAACTCTTTCCATTAAATCTTTTGTGCAGCTAACGTTTCATTTATGAGCAATTGAATGGTTGTTTAAGGTATTATTTAATGAAGTATTGATTATCACATTGAATGCCATGTTTTTCTTAGCATTTATTGAAGAAGTGATATTGTGTATTATTACTATTTTATAAACATTGACTTCGTCAACATTTATTATTCAATTGCTTATGTGTATATCAGATAGTCATTCACTATATGAAATACTAACCAAGTGAGAAAGCATGCATATATCTGTTTCTTGTTGCTTTGTCCTGGGCAGGTGCATCTCTTTGGTTATATTTCTCTTTATTGGCTGTTAGCCGGACTATCTGTTTAGGTGGTGACTTGTGAGGGGGGAAATTTACCTTTTTTCTTACAATCCTTTGCCCTCTCAAAACCTAAGGTCACTGGGGACGTCTCCCCTGGGCCTTAACTCCATAAACAGAAAGAACCTTCCCATCGAGGTGACATTGGGTGGGATTGGTTCCAGTTACGCCAATTTATCTCTTCACATCTATCTTTATCTTAACTACAAACTGTGCGATAACATGAGCCATTTTGATATTTTGTAAGGGTCATCTTTTGGTTGAGCAGAGCTCCCATTTTGTATTATGTTTTAACACCAGAGCTGTGTCTGGTTATGTATATCGATTTGAGACTTTCAGTTAATAGAAGCCAGTTTCCTTTCACATCTCTATAATACTATGTCAAAACACTCGGAATTGAAGGATCCAGTCGAGGATTGTTATGCTTTTATGATGGAGGTTTGATCATAGTAGTATCGTGATCAGTTTTACTCAGTTTCCTATGTAGTCTTGTTCCCTCTCGCACTGAATAGCTTGGAATTGGAGGATCTAGTCGAGTTGTTGTAGCCGCACGGTGATGGAGGTTTGATCATCATGCTGTTGGAACTGTGTCATTTGGGAATGTTATCCCCAATCTCTTGGGATAACTAGGAGATCATGTCTCGAGGCCCATAGGTCCTAGGCATGAAGACCGAGAGCAAGATTGACCCAAGCATGGCCCTGGAGGGCCCATCCTTCTTCTTCTTCGCCAGACTTGTCCTGTCAGCAGCAACAACTTCCATCACCATCGGCTTGGACTTGCATCAGAGGAGACTCTTGCTCCATGAGGTAATTGGTCCAAGGTATCATGGTATGTGTCATGTTTGATCATTATAACCTTCTTATATATGCATCAGATTCCTTATATTTCTAATAACTGCTTGGATCTTACACTAATCCACTTGACCATTGTTGGGGTGATTAACGGGGTGACTTAGCAAGCTTGTATTAATGGGTTTTGGTTAGCCACCAGGGGAGATTTGTAGAGCCATCGTCCGCTCCCACCATTCTATCATTTTACATCTTATCTCCCATTTATCCATCCCATTCCCCTAGTCCGGCCATTAGGATGACCTTTTGAGGGTTACACTTTGTCTTGTAGGAAGAAGGGGCTAAAGGCCCAGGGGGTAAAAGCAGCTGGTAAAAGATAAAAGCCATAAGAAATAAAACCTAGAGATGCTTCGCCCAGGGATCCCCGAGAAGGTAATAAAAAGCCTCTCGATAAGAAACAAAAGGGACCCTAAGAAAAATAATAAAACAAGACCTAACCAGGAGGATGGGAGGTCTCATCACGAGCCGGCCCATTATGTTCATAGGTATCCAACAGTATGACATTGCCATTATCTGGTCACCACGCCAGGGCAGTGACCTTTGGTTGCATGGCCAAGGGAAAGGGGGTCTCATCACGAGCCAGCCTTATCATTTCTATGAAGATACCAGTGGGTAACACTGTCAGCTCTGGTCACCATGCCAAGTCAGTTTTCTCTGGTTAGACCTTGAAGTAAAAAAGAAAGAAAAGCAATAAATGAAAAATAAAGGCAATAAGGGGCTTGGAAAAAAGTGCATCCATGACGGGTACAACTCGCCTCCTACAAAGGCACCCACGAACAACATCTGCCCCTGGTCTTACTATGACTGGACATCCTTAGACCATATCACCTCATGAACATGGCTTGAATGATTCTCCGTGGAAACTTTCCTTTTCTTGTGGGTATTAGCCCAATAGGTTATTCTGTTGGTTTCTTCATCCTTGTATAGTAGATATGTGTAATGTCTTTGAGATCTTAGATGATATGCTAGGGATTTCATGCATGTATTTGATAAATTTAATGATGGAATATGATCGACATTGCTATGATCCCGAGGACTGATGAGCCCATGGAGGGCGTCGTTTTTGATGTGCAGGACCATACCTGGTGGACAGGTACCAGTGGACTGGTACACATGGGGATATGATTAGCTCGGACCTCCATGGGGATGAAGAGCCCATCAGATGGTTGTTGGGATGGCAGAGATAGGACAACGTTGTGATGAGCCACTGCACGAGAAGAAAGAAGGGCGTTCCACCCAGGACACTTTGGCAGAGCCCGGCCTAGGGGGGATCACCCACTGCAGATGGGACGATTGCTTTTGATGGATAGGACGTCACCTGAGGTAGCTGGACATTTTCTGGAGCATGTGGCAGTGCGCTGGGGTCATTTGGCACGTGTGGCAGCTTGGAGGAGCCCTAGAAGGGCCAATGTTCTGCTTCCTGGATGCTGAGCTTGCCCAAAAAGGGCCAACGTCTTCCTCAGAGGGGCTTGACGTCTCCTTTTTTAGCTCATATTATGACATTTTCTAGCATTTAATGTAAAAACAGTGTAAATTTTAAAGGTCAGCCTTGTCAGCTGTTTTAATGACCTATTTTTAAAATTAAAGGTCATTTGGATGATATAAATAGAGGACGTTGCCTCTCATTTTAACATAACATAACTCACTCTCTTGTGAGAGATCTACATTTGTCTTTTGTCTTTGTATTTTTACTCTTGAAAGTGAGGCGCAACTCTTGTGGAGGATCATTCTTGGCATTTTTATGGTGTTTCTCTCATTGGAAGGTTTACAACTAGGGTTTGATAAGCATTCTTCATGATTTGTAAGTGTATTTTTCATGCAAAACTTCTTGAATGAATGGTTGTAGGTTAAATCTCTTGCATTTATTATTGTATTGTTATTATATTGCTTAATCTTGAAACCCTAGGTAGCAAGCACACAAGTAGGTCCTTGCTATATGTCCCCATGATTGAGAAACTTATTTTAGCCATTGATTAAGGAAGATATAGCCTAGTCGTTGCTACACTAGTCATCATTTTTCTGAGTTAGCTTTTTAACATAAGTTGAAGAAAGAAGACGTCCTAGGCCTAGTTGATTCTACACCTACGGTTTTGACTTTTAGGGTTTGAAGGGCCTTGCTCTTGCAACACTTTTCACCATTAGATTTGTGTTTTAAAGCTAGCCGTTTTGCCAAGAATATTTAAAGAAAGAGGGAGGAGCATGAGGCCTTGCTTAAGCAACACCGGAATGAGCCTCATCCCCTTAGGGTTTTGATTCTAGGGCCCTGCCATTGCAACACCATAGAACCCAACTCTCTAGTCTTTAGATTTTGATCCTCCGGAGATCTTTCCCTTGCTTTTGACTCCATAATACCCTAAGGCACTGGTCTTTGTCTCCAACGTTGAGCCTATTATGCAAAAAACTATCTTTCAAAACTCTCAAATTTGAAACCCTAACTAACCCTAACGTCTGCTAACCTTCAATTTGATGATGACGTCATTCCCTTTTTGAGGTTTTGGTTGATAGAAAACACTGTGGCTTAGTCATCTAATGATAGACATTGATGTATTAATAGTTTTCATTGGCTAAATAACAAAAATTTGACCTCTTTGTCTACCATACTAACCCTAGAAAAAGCTGACGTCATCTCTAGTATAGTGACGCAACAATTTTATTATATATGAGCATTTAAATGATATTTAATGCATTGAGTTGATTCAAGGGTTGATTATTTCCATTGGATGCTATATTGTTCAGTGTTTATTGACAAGTAATATTATATGCCATTGCCATCATTGCAAACATTGACTTCATCAATATTTACTGCTATTTATGCTTATATACATTGAATGTTGATAGTCCTTGATTAATGAAGTAATAACCACTACTGCATGTACTAGTGTTGTTGTTGTCTTGTCTCGCAAACATGTGCTTATTATGTGGTATTTCCTCATTTGACTATCTTCTTGGCGATAATCTGTGAAGGGAAAACTAGTCTTGATCCTTCGAGATTTCAAACCCTTTGAGCCTTTTCCTTTCAAACCCCAGATTACCAGCGACGTCTCCCTTGGGCTTAGCCTCCCTAAATAGAAAGAGTCCCCCATCGAGGTGACAGTTGGTGGGGAAGCTCCTGTTACGCCAGTTTGACCCTTAACCTTCAGCTACTTGACCTAAACAACAAACTGAGCGATAACATTTTGGCGTCGTTGCCGGGGAGCACTGAGTCAATCTTCCTCAACGACAAATTCTTTGGTAAGCCTTGCCTCAAAGACCTTTTCTTACAAGCTTACCTGGCGACTCCACTAAGACTTTATTCCCCTATTCTTTGATAGTTTCAAGAAAACTATCTGGCGACTCCATTGATGACAAAGACAACAATGACTTCACAATGGGATCCCAGGAACTATAAGCCTTTAGACATGAGAAAAATCCAAGGATACCCAAGACAAATGCCCCCGATATCCAAGATATGGCTCCCTAAATTCACTGGTGACAATGGGGAAAGACATGACTTTCATATGAATGAATTTTATTCTTATCTTGGACTCCACCCTATCATCGATGATGCCGAAGATGTAGTGCTGAAAATTTTTCCCACCACTCTTTACGGGAATGATAAAAAATGGTATGA
Organism: Picea engelmannii; assembly: GCA_009831015.1. NCBI lineage: Eukaryota > Viridiplantae > Streptophyta > Pinopsida > Pinales > Pinaceae > Picea > Picea engelmannii. The sequence goes on from ML777964.1 coordinate 891,871, forward strand.
TGATCTTCCCGATGCTAGAATCACCTCCATGAACCAGATAGAAGAAGCTTTTCTCAAAGAATGGGGCATAAGTTTGGGAAACATCTTAGTACTGCTAAAAATATTCGAGCATATAAAACAAACTGAGAATGAAACCCTATTTAACTTCCAGAATAGGTTTGAGGGCACTCTATATCAGATTCCTGCAAGCCATCATCCTAAAGAAGAGTATGTTGTCCATCTCTATACCCATGCGATCTTGGCACACCTAGGTTTGCCCCTCAGTAAAAGGGCCCCAAAAACACTCAACGAAGCTTATGGCATGGCTAAAGGAATTAAACAAAACATTTTCTCATCCGGGATGAAGGACCTCTTCACCTCGGGTACTCTTACTATGGAAAGTTTGTATTCCCATGAAAACCTTGCCGATGATTTCCAAGAAGAAGGGAAGCAGACCATCATTCAACATGGGATAATTAAAGACATGGTCGAGGAGATGGAACCTGAGCAAAATGATGAAGTATCAATGTGTACCCTTCCCTCTGATGAATCAATCCAAGTGCCCTTTTTTCTTGCACAACAAAAAGAAGATGAGGTTAGTTGCGTTCCATTTCGAGAAGCCAATGACACCCTGTCCCTTGATTCAGAAAATGAAGGATAAAAGAAAGCTTTGAACGAAGTTGATGGCCCTTGTTGTGCAATAAAAGATAAAGAAGCAGTCCATGAGGATGAAACAATGACACATGCTAAAAACATCGAGCTCCTCAAAGTTCCTGCGCAACAAGAAACAGTAAGTTACCCTCCTCTCCTAGTTTTTGATAATGCTTTACCTTGTGATGAAAAGGAGGAGGATGAATTTTCAAATGTTTCAAACCCTGCATGCTATGACACAGATAGTGACACTGTTGATAACATTGATGAGTTCATACATGTTGGGAGACGTAGGTGGGATATAGTTGGTTATGACCTGGATCCCATCTATGACACTGAGAGTCATTTCTAGTTGTTGCCCTTGCAATTGTCACAACAGATTACTTCCAACCAATGGCAACAAGGAGATGAGGTTTTCACTTGTACCATTCAAAAAACCAAGGATGACCTAGTACCTCATTCTTCTGATGATTTTCAATCTTACCTTGAGATTTTTGATGAGCACCCTTCTGAGCATTTTTACTCTTTTTATGAAGATGATTGCCAACCACCGCTGTGGTCAGATTTTAATACAAGTCAGGACATTGTTTGCCTAAAGAAGGTGTCTCATGAGTTTTCACCCAAACAACCTATTATTACTTTGCCATGCTTTTCCATTAAAGGTGTAGTTGGGAAATACCTTTTTTATGTTGAGTTTCCTCTTGGGCAAACCCTAGATCCAAGGGTTGGTTGGGTAATGCTAGTTCCAATCAGTTTTTCAACTTTCCCTTGATAGTTTGCCAGTCGTCTGCTAAATCTTTGTCGATCCTTTCTTTGATTTCAGGGCGTGAGGCTGTCCTAGATAACCAGTTTGCAGGCCCTTTGAGTCGGTTTTCTAAACCTTGCATTTTTCATGACCCTTTCTTGAAGTGGATTGAGTACTTTCCTCAAAGATGGACTTGGCAAGATTTTATCCCTCCCACCCACCTCCATGAGTTAGATTCTAACTTTTTCAATGATATGATATACACTGTAACTCATGACATTTTTGTGCTTGATTTATCACTGTTTTGGTTTATGATGAAGCACAAAGGCAGGTATCTAGGAACGTTGTTGTGTTGGCTTCACTAGTTGTTTGACTACACCAACATGCAGCCAACAGGTAAGTACAGGTAAGTGTTTCAACTTTTATTTACATTTTATACATGTATTATTTTGCAGGGTGGCAATACCACCCCACCTTTTGTCGCTGATGCTTTCTTGTCAAGTGTGAGCAAGTCTGCAGGTTTATGCCAGAGATGCTGAGGTTCTCATGCACTCTACGGTGAGCACATGTCCCCGAGTTGGAGCCAGATGTTATCCCCAATCTTTGGGGATAACTAGGAGATCATGGCTCGAGGCCCACAGGTCCTAGGCATGAAGACCGAGAGCAGGATTGACCCAAGCATGGCCCTGGAGGGCCTATCCTTCTTCTTCTTCGCCAGACTTGTCCTGTCAGCAGCAACAACTTCCATCACCATCGGCTTGGACATGCATCAGAGGAGACTCTTGCTCCATGAGGTAATTGGTCCAAGGTATCATGGTATGTGTCATGTTTCATCGTTACAACCTTCTTATATATGCATCAGGTTCCTTACATTTCTAATAACTGCTTGGATCTTACACTAATCCACTTGACCATTGTTGGGGTGATTAACGGGGTGACTTAGCAAGCTTGTATTCATAGGTTTTAGTTAGCCACCAAGGGGGATTTGCAGAGCCATCGTCCGCTCCCACCATTCTATCATTTTACATCTTATCTCCCATTCATCCATCCCATTGCCCTAGTCCGACCATTAGGATGACCTTTTGAGGGTTACACTTTGTCTTGTGGGAAGAAGGAGCTAAAGGCCTAGGGGGTAAAAGCGGTTGGTAAACGATAAAATCCATAAGTAATAAAACCTAGAGATGCTTCACCCAGGGATCCCCGAGAAGGCAATAAAAAGCCTCTCGATAAGAAACAAAAGGGACCCTAAGAAAAATAATAAAACAAGACCTAACCAGGAGGATGGGAGGTCTCATCACAAGCCGGCCCATTATGTTCATAGGTATCCAGCAGTATGACATTGCCATTATTTGATCACCATGCCAGGGCAGTGGCCTTTGGTTGCATGGCCAAGGGAAAGGGGGTCTCATCACGATCCAGCCTTATCATTTGTGTGAAGATACCAGTGGGTAACACTGTCAGCTCTGGTCACCAGGCCAAGGCAGTGTCCTCTGGTCAGACCTTGAAGTAAAAAAGAAAGAAAAGCAATAAATGAAAAATAAAGGCAATAAGGGGCTTGGAAAAAAGTGCATCCATGACAGGTACAGCTCGCCTCCTACAAAGGCACCCACGGAAAACATCTCCCCGTGGTCTTACTATGACTGGACATCCTTAGACCATATCACCTCATGAACATGGCTTGAATGATTCTCCATGGAAACTTTCCTTTTCTTGTGGGTATTAGCCCAATAGGTTATTCTGTTGGTTTCTTCAGCTTTGTATAGTAGATATGTGTAATGTCTTTGAGCTCTTAGATGATATGCTAGAGATTTCATGCATGTATTTGATAAATTTAATGATGGAATATGATCGACATTCCTATGATCCTGAGGACAAATGAGCCCATGGAGGGCGTAGTTTTTGATGTGCAGGACCATACCCAGCGGACAGGTACCAGTGGACTGGTACACATGGGGATATGATTAGCTCGGACCTCCATGGGGCTGAAGATCCCATCAGATGGTTGCTGGGATGGCAGAGACAGGACAACGTTGTGATGAGCCGCTGCACGAGAAGAAAGAAGGGCGTTCCACCCAGGACACTTTGGCAGAGCCCGACCTAAGGGGGATCACCCACTGCAGATGGGACGATTTCTTTTGATGGACAGGATGTCACCTGAGGCAGCTAGACATTTTCTGGAGCATGTGGCAGTGTTTTGTGGTCATTTGGCACGTGTGGCAGCTTGGAGGAGCCCTAGAAGGGCCAACGTTCTGCTTCCTGGATGCTGAGCTTGCCCAAAAAGGGCCAACGTCTCCCTCAGAGGGGCTTGACGTCTCCCTTTTTAGCTCATATTATGACATTTTCTAGTATTTAATGTAAAAAAAGTGTAAATTTTAAAGGTCAGCCTTGTCGACTATTTTAATGACCTATTTTTAAAATTAAAGGTCATTTGGATGATATAAATAGAGGACGTTGCCTCTCATTTTAACATAATATAAATCACTCTCTTGTGAGAGATCTACATTTGTCTTTTGTCTTGGTATTTTTGCTCTTGGAAGTGAGGTGCAACTCTTGTGGAGGATCATTCTTGGCATTTTTATGGTGTTTCTCTCATTGGAAGGTTTACAACTAGAGTTTGATAAGCAGTCTTCATGATTTGTAAGTGTATTTTTCATGCAAAACTCCTTGAATGAATGGTTGTAGGTTAAATCTCTTGCATTTATTATTGTATTGCTATTATATTGCTTAATCTTGAAACCCTAGGTAGCAAGCACACAAGTAGGTCCTTGCTATATGTCCCCATGATTGAGAAACTTATTTTAGCCATTGATGAAGGAAGATATAGCGTAGCCGTTGCTACACTATTCATCCTTTTTTTGAGTTAGCTTTTGAACATAAGTTGAAGAAAGAAGACGTCCTAGGCCTAGTTGATTCTACACCTAGGGTTTGAAGGGCCTTCCTCTTGCAACACTTTTCACCCTTAGATTTGTGTTTTAAAGCTAGCCGTTTTGCCAAGAATATTTAAAGAAAGAGGGAGGAGCATGAGGACTTGCTTAAGCAACACCGGAATGAGCCTCATCCCCTTAGGGTTTTGATTCTAGGGCCCTGCCATTGCAGCACCATAGAACCTAACTCTCTAGTCTTTAGATTTTGATCCTCCCGAGATCTTGCCCTTGATTTTGACTCCATAATACCCTAAGGCACTGGTCTTTCTCTCCAACGTTGAGCCTTTTATGCAAAAAACTATCTTTCAAAACTCAAATTTGAAACCCTAACTAACCCTAACGTCTACTAACCCTCAATTTGATGATGACGTCATGCCCTTTTTGAGCTTTTGGTTGATAGAAAACACTATGGCTTAGTCATCTAATGATAGACATTGATGTATTAATAGTTTTCATTGGCTAAATAACAAAACGTTGACCTCTTTGTCTACCATATTAACCCTAGAAAAAGCTGACGTCATCTCTAGTATAGTGACACAACAATTCTATTATATATGAGCATTTAAATGATATTTAATGCATTGAGTTGATTCAAGGGTTGATTATTTCCATTGGATGCTATATTGTTCAGTGTTTATTGACAAGTAATATTATATGCCATTGCCATCATTGCAAACATTTACTTCATCAATATTTACTGCTATTTATGCTCATATACATTGAATGTTGATAGTCCTTGATTAATGAAGTAATAACCACTATTGCATGTACTAGTGTTGTTGTTGTCTTGTCTCGCAAACAGGTGCTTATTTTGTGGTATTTCCTCATTTGACTATCTTCTTGGCGGTAATCTGTGAAGGGAAAACTAGTCCTGATCCTTCGAGCTTTCAAACCCTTTGAGATTTTTCCTTTCAAACCCCAGATTGCGAGGGACGTCTCCCTTGGGCTTAGCCTCCCTAAATAGAAAGAGTCCCCCATCGAGGTGACAGTGGGTGGGGAAGCTCCTGTTACGCCAGTTTGACCCTTAACCTTCAGCTACTTGACCTAAACAACAAACTGAGCGATAATATTTTGGCGCCGTTGCCGGGGAGCATTGAGTCAATCTTCCTCAACGACAAATCCTTTCGTAAGCCTTGCCTCAAAGAGCTTTTCTTACAAGCTTACCTGGCGACTCCACTAAGACTTTATTCCCCTATTCTTTGATAGTTTCAAGAAAAGTATCTGGCGAATCCACTGATGACGAAGCCAACAATGACTTCACAATGGGATTCAGGGAACTATAAGCCTTTAGAAATGAGCAAAATCCAAGGATACCCAAGACAAATGCCTTCGATATCCAAGAGATGGCTCCCTAAATTCACTGGTGACAATGGGGAAAGAGATGACTTTCATATGAATGAATTTTATTCTTATTTTGGAGTCCACCCTATCGATGATCATGCCGAAGATATAGTGATGAAAATTTTTCCCACCACTCTTCACGGGAATGCTAAAAAATGGTATGATGATCTTCCCGATGCTAGCATCACCTCCATGAACCAGATAGAAGAAGCTTTTCTCAAAGAATGGGGCATAAGTTTGGGAAACACTTCAGTACTGCTAAAAATATTAAGGCATATAAAACAAACTGAGAGTGAAACCCTATTTAACTTCCAGAGTAGGTTTGAGGGCACTCTATATCAGATTCCTGCAAGCCATCGTCCTGAAGAAGAGTATGTTGTCCATCTCTATACCCATGCGATCTTGGCACACCTAGGTTTGCCCCTCAGTAAAAGGGCCCCAGAAATGCTCAATGAAGCTTATGGCATGGCTAAAGGAATTGAACAAAACATTTTCTCATCCGGGATGAAGGACCTCTTCACCTCGGGTACTCTTACTATGGAAAGTTTGTATTCCCATGAAAACCTTGCTGATGATTTCCAAGAAGAAGGGAAGCAGACCATCATTCAACATGGGATAATTAAAGACATGGTCGAGGAGATGGAACCTGAGCAAAACGATGAAGTATCAATGTGTACCCTTCCCTCTGATGAATCAATCCAAGAACCTTTTTTCCTGCACAACAAAAAGAAGATGAGGTTAGTTGCGTTCCATTTTGAGAAGCCAATGACACCCTGTCCCTTGATTCAGAAAATGAAGGAGAAAAGAAAGCTTTGAACGAAGTTGATGACCCTTGCTTTGCAATCAAAGATAAAGAAGCAGTCCATGAGGATGAAACAATGACACATGCTGAAAACATCGAGCTCCTCGAAGTTCCTATGCAACCAGAAACAGTAAGTTACCCTCCTCTCCTAGTTTTTGATAATGATTTACCTTGTGATGAAAAGGAGGAGAAGGATGAATTTTCAAATGTTTCAAACCCTTCATGCTATGACACAGATAGTGACATTGTTGATAACATTGATGAGTTCATACATGTTGGGAGACGTAGGTGGGATATAGTTGGTTATGACCTGGATCCCATCTATGACACTGAGAGTCATTTCCAATTGTTGCCCTTGCAATTGTCACAACAAATTACTTCCGACCAATGGCAACAAGGAGATGAGGTTTTCACTTGTACCTTTCAAAAAACCAACGATGACCTAAAACCTCAATCTTCTGATGAATTTCAATCTTACCTTGAGATTTTTGATGGGTACCCTTTTGAGCATTTTGACTCTTTTTCTGAAGATGATTGCCAACCACCGTTGTGCTCAGATTTTAATACAAGTAAGGACATTGTTTGCCTAAAGAAGGTTTCTCATGAGTTTTCACCGCAACCACCTGTTATTACATTGCCATGCTTTTCTATTAAAGGTGTAGTTGGGAAATACCTTTTTTATGTTGAGTTTCCTCCTGGGCAAACCCTAGACTCCAAGGGTTGGTTGGGTAATGCTAGTTCCAATCAGTTTTTCAACTTTCCATTGATAGTTTGCCAGTCGTCTGCTAAATCTTTGTCGATCCCTTCTTTGATTTCAGGGTGTGAGGATGTCCTAGATAACCATTTTGTAGGCCCTTTGAGTCGGTTTTCTAAACCTTGCATTTTTCATGACCCTTTCTTGAAGTGGATTGAGGACTTTCCTTAGAGATGGAATTGGCAGGATTTTATCCCTCCCACCCGCCTCCATGAGTTAGATTCTAACTTTTCCAATGATATGATATACACTGTAACTCATGACATTTTTGTGCTTGATTTATCACTGTTTTGGTTTATGATGAAGCACAAAGGCAGGTATCTAGGAACGTTGTTGTGTTGGCTTCACTGGTTGTTTGACTACACCAACATGCAGCCAACAGGTAAGTACAGGTAAGTCTTTCAACTTTTATTTTCATTTTATACATGTATTATTTTGCGGGGTGGAAATACCACCCCACCTTTTGTCGCTGATGCTTTCTTGTCAAGTGTGAGCAGGTCTGCAGGTTTATGCCATAGATGTTCAGGCTCTCATGTGCTCTACGGTGAGCACATGTCCCCGAGTTGGAGCCAGATGTTATCCCCAATCTCTGGGGATAACTAGGAGATCATGTCTCGAGGCCCACAGGTCCTAGGAATGAAGACCGAGAGCAGGACTATCCCAAGCATGGCCCTGGAGGGCCCATCCTTCTTTTTCTTTGCCAGACTTGTCCTGTCAGCAGCAACAGCTTCCATCACCATCGGCTTGGACTTGCATCAGAGGAGACTCTTGCTCCATGAGGTAATTGGTCCAAGGTATCATGGTATGTGTCATGTTTCATCGTTATAACCTTCTTATATATGCATCAGGTTCCTTACATTTCTAATAACTACTTGGATCTTACACTAATCCACTTGACCATTGTTGGGGTGATTAACGGGGTGACTTAGCAAGCTTGTATTCATGGGTTTTGGTTAGCCACCAGGGGGGATTTGTAGAGCCATCGTCCGCTCCCACCATTCTATCATTTTACATCTTATCTCCCATTCATCCATCCCATTCCCCTAGTTCGGCCATTAGGATGACCTTTTGAGGGTTACACTTTGTCTTGTGGGAAGAAGGGGCTAAAGGCCTAGGGGGTAAATGCAGCTGTTAAAAGATAAAATCCATAAGAAATAAAACCTAAAGATGCTTCGCCCAGGGATCCCCGAGAAGGCAATAAAAAGCCTCTCGATAAGAAACAAAAGGGACCCTAAGAAAAATATTAAAACAAGACCTAACCAGGAGGATGGGAGGTCTCATCACGAGCCGGCCCATTATGTTCATAGGTATCCAGCAATATGACATTGCCATTATCTAGTCACCACGCCAGGGCAGTGACCTTTGGTTGCATGGCCAAGGGAAAGGGGGTCTCATCACGAGCCAGCCTTATCATTTCTATGAAGATACCAGTGGGTAACACTGTCAGCTCTGGTCACCATGCCAAGGCAGTGTCCTCTGGTCAGACCTTGAAGTAAAAAAGAAAGAAAAGCAGTAAATGAAAAATAAAGGCAATAAGGGGCTTGGAAAAAAGTGCATCCATGACGGGTACACCTTGCCTCCCACAAAGGCACCCACGGACAACATCTGCCCCTGGTCTTACTATGACTAGACATCCTTAGACCATATCACCTCATGAACATGGCTTGAATGATTCTCCGTGGAAACTTTCCTTTTCTTGTGGGTATTAGCCCAATAGGTTATTCTGTTGGTTTCTTCAGCTTTGTATAGTAGATATGTGTAATGTATTTGAGCTCTTAGATGATATGCTAGGGATTTCATGCATGTATTTGATAAATTTAATGATGGAATATGATCGACATTGCTATGATCCCAAGGACTGATGAGCCCATGGAGGGCGTAGGTTTTGATGTGCAGGACCATACCCGGTGGACAGGTACCAATAGACCGGCACACATGGGGATATGATTAGCTCGGACCTCCATGGGGCTGAAGAGCCCATCAGATGGTTGCTCGGATGGCAGAGACAGGACGGCATTGTGATGAGCCACTGCACGAGAAGAAAGGACATTCCACCCAGGACACTTTGGCAGAGCCCGGCCTAGGGGGGATCACCCACTACAGATGGGACGATTGTTTTTGATGGACAGGACGTCACCTGAGGGAGCTGGACATTTTCTGGAGTGTGTGGCAGTGTGTTGGGGTCATTTGGCATGTGTGGTAGCTTGGAGGAGCCCTAGAAGGGCCAACGTTCTGCTTCCTGGATGTTGAGCTTTCCCAAAAAGGGACAACGTCTCCCTTAGAGGGGCTTGACATCTCTTTTTTAGCTCATATTATGACATTTTCTAGCATTTAATGTGAAAACAGTGTAAATTTTGAAGGTCAGCCTTGTCGACTATTTTAATGACCTATTTTTAAAATTAAAGGTCATTTGGATGATATAAATAGAGGACGTTGCCTCTCATTTTAACATAACATAACTCACTCTCTTGTGAGAGATATACATTTGTCTTTTGTCTTGGTATTTTTGCTCTTGGAAGTGAGGCACAACTCTTGTGGAGGATCATTCTTGGCATTTTTATGGTGTTTCTCTCATTGGAAGGTTTAGAACTAGGGTTTGATAAACATTCTTCATGATTTGTAAATGTATTTTTCATGCAAAACTTCTTGAATGAATGGTTGTAGGTTAAATCTCTTGCATTTATTATTGTATTGCTATTATATTGCTTAATCTTGAAACCCTAGGTAGCAAGCACACAAGTAGGTCCTTTCTATATGTCCCCATGATTGAGAAACTTATTTTAGCCATTGATTAAGGAAGATATAGCCTACCCGTTGCTACACTAGTCATCCTTTTTCTGAGTTAGCTTTTGAACATAAGTTGAAGAAAGAAGACATCCTAGGCCTAGTTGATTCTACACCTACGGTTTTGACTTTTAGGTTTTGAAGGGCCTTGCTCTTGCAACACTTTTCACCCTTAGATCTGTGTTTTAAAGCTAGACGTTTTGCCAAGAATATATAAAGAAAGAGGGAGAAGCATGAGGCCTTGCTTAAGCAACACCGGAATGAGCCTCATCCCCTTAGGGTTTTGATTCTAGGGCCCTGCCATTACAGCACCATAGAACCTAACTCTCTAGTCTTTAGATTTTGATCCTCCTAAGATCTTGCCCTTGATTTTGACTCCATAATACCCTAAGGCACTGGTCTTTCTCTCCAACGTTGAGCCTGTTATGCAAAAAACTATCTTTCAAAACTCTCAAATTTGAAACCCTAACTAACCCTAACGTCTGCTAACCCTCAATTTGATGATGACGTCATGCCCTTTTTGAGCTTTTGGTTGATAGAAAACATTGTGGCTTAGTCATTTAATGATAGACATTGATGTATTAATAGTTTTCATTGGCTAAATAACAAAACATTGACCTCTTTGTCTACCATACTAACCCTAGAAAAAGATGACGTCATCTCTAGTATAGTGACGCAACAATTCTGTTATATATGAGCATTTAAATGATATTTAATGCATTGAGGTGATTCAAGGGTTGATTATTTCCATTGGATGCTATATTGTTCAGTGTTTATTGACAAGTAATATTATATGCCATTGCCATCATTGCAAACATTGACTTCGTCAATATTTACTGCTATTTATGCTCATATACATTGAATGTTGATAGTCCTTGATTAATGAAGTAATAACCACTACTGCATGTACTAGTGTTGTTGTCTTGTCTCGCAAACATGTGCTTATTCTGTGGTATTTCCTCATTTGACTATCTTCTTGGCGGTAATCTGTGAAGGGAAAACTAGTCTTGATCCTTCGAGCTTTCAAACCCTTTGAGCATTTTCCTTTCAAACCCCAGATTGCCAGGGACGTCTCTCTTGGTCTTAGCCTCCCTAAATAGAAAGAGTCCCCCATCAAGGTGAAAGTGGGTGGGGAAGCTCCTGTTACGCCAGTTTGACCCTTAACCTTCAGCTACTTGACCTAAACAACAAACTGAGCGATAACAGGGAACATTTCAGTGTCTGAAATCTGCACTCGAAAGCATCATCGAGCCTGAGATTATCTTCTTTCAAGCTATTGGAAGGTCGGATGCCCATAGCAGTCTTGTTCTCACTTTCTCACCAAGTCTTCCCTCTTCTTGCTTTTAAACTCAATCCATTGACTGAAGTTAATATGGCCCTCACTTCCCTATGCATTTCTTGTCTGGTTCTGTGTTGTAACATAATTCTAGTGTTGATATTTTTCCATTGACCTCCACCCATTTAAACCAACATCCACCTAAACATTGATGGGTACTGGGCTTACCTCCCCTGCAATCAAGAGATGACCTCTAGTGCTAACACCAGATATCAGATCTCATCTCTGAGGCACTGGATCTCGACCCCTGGGGGATTTGCACACCTCCTAGGAAACTGGATGCACCCCAAATGATTCCACAAATGGAATCAAATGCTATAGGACTCAAAACGATCATCTCGCCAAATGCACAACTGGGTTACGAGGGTTTCCCCGGATCTACCTTGATGCTCCGTCTGCAACCTCAAATGTCCTGTCGGAAGAGGTGCGCCATAAATGGATGGATGATGCAACATGCAATATTCCACTGTCAGAATCTGATGGAAAGTGGCTCAATGTAAGCACCCTGGCTAGATCTGAACTGGGTCGGAAGGAAAATGCAATCTAAGCTCGGACCTCGTGCAGCTCCACAAACCCTCAATCTGGCTTGCGCCCTCACTGGCTGAGCTACGCACACTGCAACTGGATAATCTTGAATAGCACAGTGAAATACCTGGACGGTATCTTCGATGGGCTAGGGTGTGTCTCTCAACAATGAAACCGATCAATGGTGGTGGTTTCCTCCAGAAATCCACAAAACAGTAATGTCGACTTTCTTCCTCCTCTGGGAACTCTCAACATCAAATCATAACAGTGCATAATGAGGAATTAGGTCAAATTCCTCCCTTTATACTCTTCCAGATCTAATTCACCATTGACCTCACTTAAGCTAGGCGCTTTTCCTCCTAAGGTGAATAATTAAATAATTAAGTCCCCCTTTAGCACCTTTTCATTCTAATTTTTCGTTGATTTAGGCTTAAGTGACTTTTCTTGTGTTTTTTGGCTTAATTCATCGTTTAGCCACCAAATCACCCTTATTACTCCATTTTGTTCCCTGTTTGTGCCTAACTATAGTCTCTGGGAACGTATAGACTACTAAGTCACTCCCTGCTGGCCTACTCTTGGGAATGGGACATCACAGTCCTCCCTTCCTGAGATTGCTTGTCCTCAAGCAACATCAATCATGGATGTTGTAAGATATGTTCTCCCTCCCATGTGGCATCCTCCACTGGAAGACCCCTCCATCTAACCAAGCACTCCCTAATGATCCTACTCCTCAATCTGCGCTCTCTCTACTCTAGTACCTCCTTCGACATTAGATCCAACTGACCCTCCTCATCCAAGGGTGGCAACTCCTCTGAAATACTAACATGTGCCACGACCTTTTTAAGACAAGAGACATGAAAGACGTTATGAATCTTGCTACCCTCCGGTAGCTCTAGCTCGTATGCCACCTCGCCTATTCTCCTGATGACTTTGTATGGCCCATAAAACTTCGGCTTCAGCTTCTCTGCTCCGCTCCTCTTCAAGGAGGACTGTCTGTATGGCTGTAATCGCAGAAAAAGCAAATCCCCTACCTCAAAACTGCGCTCGACTCTGTTCCGGTCTACATATATCTTCTGTTGGTTCTAAGTCGACTGCAAGTTCTCCCTCACTGATTGAAGAATCCTCTGAGTCTCCTCCACCCAGTCTTAGGCCCCCAGGACACTGCTGTCCCCAAACACAATCTCCACAAAGGAGGGTGCATCGTATCCATACAATGCCCTGAACCGTGACATACTGATAGACATATGGTAATTTGTGTTGTAGCAATACTCACCCATATGTAACCATCTCACCCATGTGCGCTGCTGCCACCCCACATAGTTCCTCAGATACCCCTCAACCCATTTGTTGATGATCTCTGTCTGTCCATCTGTCTGTGGGTGGTAGCTGGTACTTGTAGCTAGCTCTGTGACTGTTAACCTAAAAAGATTCTGCCAAAATGTGTTGATGAAGTGCCCATCTCTATCACTGACTATCTGCCTAGGTAAACCATGCAACCGAAATACCTCCCCGAAAAAAAACTCTGCTATACGTATGGCCTTGTAGTATGGTTAATCTGTCGACCACCACAAATATACAGTCCCTACCTTGCACTCTAGGAAGGCCTGCAAGGAAATCCATGGAAATGCTCTCCCATTTCTACTCTAGAATGGGTAGAGGTTATAGCAGTCTTGCGGGGTGTGTCTGCTCGGACTTGTTCTACTGACAAGTCGTGCACTCTCAGATGTGTTTCAGCACATCATCCTTGAGACCCTTCCATGAGAATTTCTCCCTGATCTGCCTATATGTTTTTAAGTACCCCTAGTGCCATGTTGTAGGCAAATCATGACACACCTTCAGAATTTTCCCCTTCAGGGTAGATTCTGGAACCAAGTAGATCCGGTCCTTGTAGAAAATGACGTTGTCAAGAACCCAGTATCTATCATTAACCACGTGTCCATCCATCACCTCACAAGAAAAAAAAAAATTGGAGTACTCCACCAACAAATGAGCTTTCCAATCTGTACAAATGTCTATCATCGAACATCCTACAGGCCTCTTGGACAAGGCATCATCTACGATATTCCTTTTTCCCTTGACATACTGAATGTCAAAGTCAAAGGCTTGGATCTTTGAGACCCACTTCCACTGCCTCTTGCTGAGGTCTTTCTGATCAAGGAAATACTTGAGACTATTATGATCAGTCTTCACTACAAATCTGTTGCCTACCAGATACTGCTGGAATTTGGTTAAGGCATGCATGATCGCTAGCATTTCCTTGTTGTAAATAGGATAGAGTTTCTCCAACTCGTTGAGATTTCTTCTCTCAAACACAATGGGGTGGCCCCCCTGCATCAAAACTGCTCCAATCCCCACCCCTGATGTGTCGCACTCTAAGAAAAATGGCTACAAGAAGTCTAAAAGGGCTAGAATAGGGCATGTGTTCATATCCTTCTTCATTTTGTCAAATGTCTGTTGTGACTCCTCTGTTCAATGAAAAGAACCTGTTATCCCCGATATCTAGGGATAACTAGGAGATCATGTCTCGAGGCCCACAGGTCCTAGACATGGAGTACCGAGAGCAGGATTGACCTTGAGCATGGCCCTGGGGGGCCCATCCTTCTTCTTTGCCAGATTTGTCCTGTCAGCAGCAGCAACTTCCATCACCATCGGCTTGGACTTGCATCGGAGAGGACTCTTGCTCCATGAGGTAATTGGTCCAAGGTATCATGGTATGTGTCATGTTTGATCGTTATAACCTTCTTATATATGCATTAGGTTCCTTTCATTTCTGATGACTGCTTGGATCTTACACTAATCCACTTCACCATTGTTGGGATGATTGATGGGATGATTGAGGGTTACACTTTGTCTTGTGGGAAGAAGGGGATAAAGGCCCAGGGGGTAAAAGTGGTAAAAGATAAAAGCCATAGGAAATGAAACCTAGAGATGATTCGCCCAGGGGATCCCCGAGAAGGCAATAAAAGGCCTCTCGATAAGAAACTAAAGGGACCCTAAGAAAAATAACAAAAACAAGACCTAACCAAGAGGATGGGAGGTCTCATCACGAGCCAGCCCATTATGTTCATAGATATCTAGCGGTATGACATTGCCATCATCTGGTTACCACGCCAGGGTAGTGACCCTTGGTTGCATGGCCAAGGGAAAGGGGGTCTCATCACGAGCCAGCCTTATCATTTCTACGAAAATACTAGTGGGTAACACTATCAGCTCTGGTCACCATGCCAAGGCAGTGTCCTCTGGTCAGACCTTGAAGTAAAAAGAAAGAAAAGCAATAAACGAAAAATAAAGGCAATAAAGGGCTTGGAAAAAAATGCATCCATGACGGGTACAGCTCGCCTCCTACAAAGGCACCCACAGACAACAACTGCCCTTGGTCTTACTATGACTGGACATCCCTAAACCATATCACCGCATAAAACATGGCTTGAATAATCTTCTGAGGAAACTTTCCATCTCTTGTGGATATTAGCCCAATAGGTTACTCTGTTGGTTTTCTTCAATTTTGTATAGTAGATCTGTGTAATGTCTTTGAGCTCTTAGACGATATGCTAGGAATTTCATGCATGTATTTGACAACTTTAATGATGAAATATGATTGACATTTCTATGATCCCAAGGACTGATGAGCCCATGGAGGGCGTAGTCTTTGATGTGCAGGACCATACCCGACAGACAGGTGCCAGAGGACCGGTACACATGGGGATATGATTAGCTCGGACCCCCATGGGGCTGAAGAGCCCATAAGATGGTTGCTGGGATGGCAGAGATAGGACAACGTTGTGATGAGCCCTTGCACAAAGAAAACAGAAGGACGTTCCACCAGGACACCTTGGCTGAGCCCGGCCTAGGGGGGATCACCCACTGTAGATGAGATGATTGCTTTTGATGGACATGACGTCACCTGAGGCAGCTGGACGTTTTCTGGAGCATGTGGCAGTGTGCTTGGATCATTTGGCACGTGTGGCAGCTTGCAGGAGCCCTAGAAGGGCCAACGTTTTGCCTTTGGATGTTGATCTTGTCCAAAAAGGGCCAACGTCTCCCTTAGAGGGGCCTGACGTCTCCCTTTTAGCTCATAATTATGACATTTTTAGCATTTAATGTGACAAATGATGTAACTATTGTTAGTCAGCCTTGTCGGTTGTTTTAATGACCTATTTTTGTAATTAAAGGTCATAAGATTGGTATAAATAGAGGACATTGAGCCTCATTTTGAAAGAATACAACTCACTCTCTTGTGAGAGGATAATTTTTAGTCATTTGTCTTGGTATTGGCTCTTGGAGTTGAGGCGCTACACTTGTGGAGGATCTTTTTTGGCATGTTTATGGTGTTTTTTATCATTGGAAGGTTTACAACTAGGGTTTGATTAGCTCTTCATTGATTTGTATGTATATTTTCATGCAAAACTTCTTAATTGAATGGTTGTAGGTTAAATATCTTACTTTTATGGTTACATTGTTATTATTATGCTTAATCATTGAAACCCTAGGGAGCAAGCACACAAGTAGGTCCTTGCTTCATGTCCCCATGATAGAAAACTTGTTTAGCCATTTGATTAAGAAGAATATAGCCTAGCCATTGCTACACTAATTCTCCTTTTTCTAGGTTAGTTTTGAAACATAAATTGAAGAAAGAAGACGTCCTAGGCCTAATTGATTTTACACCTAGGGTTTGACTCTTAGGGTTTGAAAAGCCTTGGCCCTACAACACTTTTCATCCCTAGATTTATGTTTTGAAGCTAGCCGTTTTGCCAAAGAATTTTAAGGAAGGAGGGAGGAGCATGAGGCCTTGCTTAAGCAACACCGGAATGAGCCTCCTCCCCTTAGGGTTTTGACTTTGTGGCCCTGCCATTGCAGCACTAGAAAGCCTAAATCTCTCGTCCTTAAATTTAGATCCTTCCAAGCCTTTAGCCTTACTCCTTGACTCCATTTACCCTAAGGCACTAGTCTAGAACTCCAACGTTGAGTCAATTGTGTTAAAACAACCTTTCAAACTTCCAAAACTTGAAACCCTAACTAACCCTAGCAACTTACTAACCCTAATTTGCTGATGACGTCATGCCTATTTTGAACTCTTGGTTGGTATAGAAGTTGCGGCTAGGTCATCCATTGATAGACATTGAAGTGTTGAGTATTTTTATTGGCTTATATTGCAAAACGTCCACCTCTTTGCCTACCAAACTAACCTAGAATAAAGCTGATGTCACCTCTAGTAGGCTTGAGGCAACAACCGTATATGCGAGCATATTTAAAGTGTTGTGATAATCCAAGGATCAATTTTTGTACATTGAATGTTGTTATCATTTGGTATTTATTGAAGAAGTAATATTATGAGCCATAGCCTTTATTGCAATCATTGACTTCGTCAATAATTACTTTATTTAATGCTCATGTGTATTGATAGTCATTGACAATAGAAGCATTAACCACTATTCGCATGTATTAGTTTTATTGTTGCCTTGTCTCGCAAACAGGTGCTTCTACTATGGTTCATCTTCTCTCTGACTATCTTCCTTGGTGGTAATCTGTGAAGGGAAAACCTATTTTAACTCTTGAGCCTTAATCCCTTGATCCTTTTTCTTTCAACACCCCAGATTACCTAGGGACGTCTCCCTTGGGATTAGCCACCCTGAATAGAAAGAGCCCCCCATCGAGGTGACAGTGGGTGGGGAAGCTCCTGTTACGCCAGTTTGACTCTTGCCTTCAAGTTACTTAACCTATACTACAAACTGAGCGATAACAGAACCCTTCTTGGTCAAGTCTGTGAGTGGTGCTCCCAACTGTGAAAAACCCTTGATGAACTGCCTGTAGCAACTGCATAACCCAAAGAATCCTCTCAGCTCCATGAGGTTCTTGGGCATTGGCCAATCCAAAATGGCCTTGATCTTTTCCTGATAAACCTGTACTCCCTGCCCACTGATGATATGCCCAAGGTATAATAGTTCTCTCATGCCAAATTCACATTTGGATTCCTTGGCATATAATGACTGTGCCTGCATAATATCCAAGACCTCCCCCAAATGCGCTAGATGCTCATCCCATGTCTTGTTGTAGATCAATATATCGTCGAAGAATACCAGGAGGTACTTTCTCAACTGTCCTCTAAAGATGTGATTCATGCAAGACTGGAAAGTGGTTGGTGAGTTGGAATGACCAAGAACTCAAAGTGTTCGAAATGGCACCGGAACGTTGTCATCTCAATGTCCTGCTCCCTAGTGCTGAACTGATGGTATCCTGAGCATAGATCAATCTTAGTGCAGAAGACTGCCCCATGTAACTCAACCATCAGCTCATCTATGCATGGAATGGGGTACCGATTCTTGATCGTTTTCTTGTTGAGCGCTCTTTAATCGATGCACGTCCCTAACGTGCCATCCTTCCTCAGTACCAGAATGACTGAAGCTGCAAAAGGACTCATGATGTGCCTAATGTGCCCCATAGCAAGCAATTCTTTGATTTCTTTCTCAATCTTGTCCTTGAATCTCTTGGGGTGCCTATAGGGTGTTGTAATCACCAGTGTAGCCCCTGCCTCTAACTCAATCATGTTCTCAAAACCCATGTCCGGTGGTCTCCCTGGTGGTATCGGTCCAAATACTGGCTCATACCGACCCAGAAGCTCTCTGATCTGTGGATGGTAATGCTCCCTACCTTCTGAGTCCTTTTGCGTGGTGATCAAACACTCTGCTGCATAAGCCACATCACCATGATGAAAGATCCGCTCCATCCTCTTTGCTGATACTGCTCGAGGTGCCCCTGTGGACATGCCTCTCAGTACAACTCTCTATCCACTGGCATCTCTGAAGCTCATGGTCAACGTCTGCTAGTTGAACCCAATCTCCCCCAATGAATATAACCATTGTACCCCTAACATGACATCAATATCTAAAAGGTTAACTACATAGAATGTGTCTGTGAGGGTGTAGTTGCCTAGTTTGACCTCTAGGTCAAGGATCAAGTCCAAGCATGTCATCGTGTATCCATCTGCCACTGCTACATGGAATCCCTCAAACTCCTCCATGCGTAACCCCATCCTGGATACTAAGGATGCATCTATGAAGTTGTAGGTGGCCCCACCATCAACTAACGCTGTCATGCTATAAGGTAGCTAGAGAGGTAATAGGGGGGCCCAGAGGGCCCATAGTGATAATAGTGGAGGTCATTCAATGTAAGGTGGACTAGGTCCACTATATTATTAAATAAGGCCCACTATGGTATTTAGATATAATAAATGTAAGAGGACTTCTTAGAAGGTTCTACTTCTAGAAGATTCCTCCTCTAAAATGTTCTTAGGTGATGGTAGCACTATATAAAGGGGCTCAAGCAATGTAATGAGACATGAAGAGAAATATTGTATTGTGGAGCGGTAGCTCAATAGGAGGATGCCCCCTCGAAGAGGCAAGTGAATAGGAGAGGATCCCTTCCATAATAGGATCCATTGTATGGTGTTTCCCTACCTCAAGGGTTTGGTAATAATATTGTGTGGTTTCTTCTATATTTCTATTTGGATCTATTGTGTATTCAGTATTTGTGGTGATTATATCTTCAGATCTAGTATTGGCTCTTAACAATGTTATGGTGAATGGTTTATGGTTTATTCTTGGTATTATTGAAGTATATTTGAAGATCTGGTATAGGTACTTAACAAGTGGTATCAAAGCACTTTCCTTGGCCGGACTTGTGGGCAACTACTTTTTATTTTTGCAGATATTTTTTTTTTCAGAGAAGAGGGCCACGACATTCCAGACATTTTCAATATATTTCTGTTCAAAATTTGCAGAAAAGGGTTGTAGATCTGAGTTCCTCTCATAAAAACACCCAATTTGAAAAAAAAAAATCGTCCAGAACGGAGTTCGGAAGGTCAAGATATTGCGGTTTTAAAATCTGCAATTTTTCAGGGTTTTTTCTGCGGACGGCGACGCGGTTTGTTTTTATTTCTGTAGCATTTGAAGGCCGAATTTGTCAAAATAAATTACAGATCTGAGTTCTTCTCACAATTTCACCCCATTTCAAAAAAAAAATCAGCCGAAACGGAGTCCGGGAAGTGAAGTTATGAGCATTTCAAGTTCAACAATTTTTTAGGGTTTTTCCAGAAAAAACCGCAATTTTCTGCCGAAACTTATTGGGTCAATTTTTTTGAGTTTTTTCGTGACGGTTGTAGGACCGAAGAGTTCATAGGGTGCTCAGATGGCTAGTTCATCTCAAACCGTGAAAGAAATTCTTGAATCATTCAAAGCCCGAGTGGATGCTAGATTGGATGTGTTAGCACAAGGCCT
>ML777964.1:941473-958309 GCA_009831015.1 Picea engelmannii
TCAAACCCTAGTTGTAAACCTTCCAATGAGAGAAACACCATAATATGCCAAGAAAATCCTCCAAACAAGAGTTGTGCCTCACTTCCAAGAGCCAAAATACCAAGACAAAAGACAAAAGTAGATCTCTCACAAGAGAGTGAGTTGTGTTATGTTTAAAATGAGAGGCAACATCCTCTATTTTATACCAATCCATGACCTTCTAATTAAATTTTAGGTCATTAAAACAGCCGACAAGGCTGACTACCAATTTTACACTGTTTTTACATTAATTGCCAGAAAAATGTCATAAAATGAGCTAAAAGAGCGACATCAAGCCCTTCTGAGGGAGACGTTGTCCCTTTTTGGGCAAGCATAGCATCCAAAAAACGAAACGTTGGCCCTCCTAGAGCTCCTCCAAGATGCCACACGTGCCAAATGACCTCAGCATCCCGCCACATGCTCCAGACAACATCCAGCTCTCTCAGGTGATGTCCTGTCTATCAGAAGCAAACGTCCCATCTGCAATGGGTGATCCCCCTTAGGCCGGGCCCTACCAAAGTGTCCTGGGTGGAACATCCTTCTTTCTTCTTGTTCTATGGCTCATCACAACGTTGCCCTGTCTCTGCCATCCCAGCAACCATCTGATGGGCTCTTCAGTCCCATGGAGGTCTGAGCTAATCATATACCCATGTGTACCGGTCCACTGGTACTTGTCCGTCAGGTATGATCCTGCACATCAAAAACTACGCCCTCCATGGGCTCATCAGTCCTTGGGATCATAGCAATGTTAATCATATGTCATCATTAAATTTATCAAATACATGCATAAAACCCCTAGCATATCTTCTAAGAGCTCAAAGACATTACACATATCTACTATACAAAGCTGAAGAAACAAACAAAATAACCTGTTGGGCTAACATCCACAAGAAAAGGAAAGTTTCCACAGAGGATCATTCAAGCCATGTTCAGGAGGTGATATGGTCTAGGGATGTCCAGTCATAGTAAGACCAGCGGTAGGTGTTGTCCGTGGGTGCCTTTGTAGGAGGTGAGTTGTACTCGTCATGGATGCACTTTTTCCAAGCCTTTTTATTGCCTTTATTTATTTATTGCTTTTCTTTCTTTTTACTTCAAGGTCTGACCAGAGGACATTGCCTTGGCGTGGTGACCAGAGCTGACAGTGTTACCCACTCGTATTTTCGCACAAATGATAAGGCTGGCTCGTGATGAGACCCCCTTTCCCTTGGCCATGCAACCAAAGGTCATTTCCCTGGCGTGGTGACCAGATGATGGCAATGTCATACTGCTAGATACCTATGAACATAATGGGCCGGCTCGTGATGAGACCTCCCATCCTCTTGGTTAGGTCTTGTTTTATTATTTTTCTTAGGGTCCCTTTTGTTTCTTATCGAGTGGCCTTTTATTGCCTTCTCGAGGATCCCTGGGTGAAGCATCTATAGGTTTCATTTCCTATGTCTTTTATCTTTTACCAGTTGCTTTTACCCCCTTGGCCTTTAGTCCCTTATTCCCACAGGATAAAGTGTAACCCTCAAAGGTCATCCTAGTGGCCGGACTAGGGGAATGGGATGGATGTATGGGAGATAAGATGTAAAATGATAGAATGGTGGAAGCAGATGATGTCTCTGCAAATCCCCCTTGGTGGCTAACCAAAACCCATGAATACAAGCTTGCCAGGTCACCCCGTTAATTCCCCCAACAATGGTCAAGTGGATTAGTGTAAGATCCAAGTAGTTATCAGAAATGTAAGGAACCTGATGCATATATAAGAAGGTTATAACGATCAAACATGACACATACCATGATACCTTCGACCAATTACCTCATGGACCAAGAGTCCTCTCTGATGCAAGTCCAAGTCGATGGTGATGGAAGCTGCTGCTGCTAACAGGACAAGTTTGGAGAAGAAGAAGAAGGATGGGCCCTCCAGGGCCATGCTCAGGTCAATCCTGCTCTTGGTACTCCATGTCTAGGACCTGTGGGCCTCGAGACATGATCTCTTAGTTATCCCTAGAAAACGGGGATAACAGGGCCGATACCCCCAAGGAGACCGCCTGACAAAGAATTTGAGCACATGATTGAGTTTGAGGAGGTTTTGAGACTAGTGATCACCGCACCATACAGACATCCTGAGAGATTCAAGGATAAGATTGAAAAAGAAATCAAGGAATTTCTTGAGATGGGGCACATCAGGCCTAGTACCAGTCCATTCACTTCTTTTGTGGTATTGGTCATGAAGAAGGATGGCACGTTGAGGATGTGCATAGACTACCATGCGCTCAACAAGAAAACAATAAAAAATAGATACCCCATTCCACGCATTGATGAATTGATGGATGAATTGCATGGGGCAGTCTACTTCTCAAAGATAGATCTTTGCTCAGATTATCATCAGTTTCAAATCAGGGAGCATGATATTGAGAAGACAACTTTCAGGTGCCACTTTGGGATTTCGAGTTTCTGGTCATGCCCTTCAGGTTGACCAATGCACCAACAACCTTCCAATATTGCATGAAGCATATTTTCATAAATCAGTTGCAGAAGTATCTTCTGGTCTTCTTTGATGAGATTTTGATATACAACATCTGAGGCAAGACTTGGGAAGAACATCTGAGGCACTTACATGAGGTACTGAGCATCATGCAGTCCCAATTGCTCTATGCCAAAGAATCTGTATGTGAATTTGGTATGAGAGAACTTTTGTACTTAGGTCACATCATCAACAGGAAGGGGGTATAGGTACACCAGGAGAAGATTAGGGCCATTTTGGATTGGCCAACACCCAGGAACATCACAGAGTTGAAAGGGTTCTTTGGGTTATGCAGTTACTACAAGAGATTTGTGAACGTGTTTTCGCAGTTGGGGGAACTGCTCACAAATTTGATGAAGAAAGGGGCTTTCAACTAGACAGAAAAGTCACAAAATGTTTTTGAAAAGATGAAGGGAGTAATGAGCAATTTTCCAATGTTGGCACTTCCTAACTCCACACAGTCGTTTGTATTAGAATGTGATGCATTAGCGGAGGGAATTGGACCAGTCTTGATGGAGGGAGGCCACCCCATAGTCTTCGAGAGAAGGAAGCTTAGATGTCCAGAAAGAATCTATTCCATATATGACAAGGAAATGCTAGCTATCATGCACACCTTAACCAAGTTCAGACAATATTTAATGGGCGGCAGGTTTGTGGTAAAAATGGATCATAATAGCTTAAAGTATTCCCTGGAACAAAAATACCTTAGAGAAAGACATGGGTTATGAAGGTCCAAGCCTTTGACTTCGATATTGAGTATGTGAAAGGAAAAAAGAATGTCGTAGTGGATGGCTTATCCAGGAGACCAACAAGTTGCTCATTGATGGAGATTTCTACAGACTAGAAGACACATTTATTAGTGGATTACTCAAAAAACAAATTCTCCTGTGAGATATTGGATGGGAAGGTTTTGGATGACAGGTACAAAGTACTATATGAGGTCATATTCTGTAAGGGCCAAATCTACTTAGTCCTAGAATCTGAACTCAAAAGAAAGATTCTAAGAGCAGTTCATGACTCACCCTTAGCAGGACACTATGGGTATGTACTTCAAAACATACAGGCGGATCAAAGAGAGATTCTCATGGAAGGGTCTCAAGGAAGATGTGTTGAGACATGTCCAAGAGTATGTGACTTGTCAGCAACAAAATTCTGAGCAGACACACCTTGGAGGGTTACTTACACCTCTACCGATTCTGGAACAGAAATGGGAGAGCATATCTATGGACTCCATCACAGGGTTACCTAATATGCAGGGTAGAGTTTGTATATTTGTTGTGGTTGACAAATTGACCAAGTTTGCACATTTCTTCGCAATTTCTACAGAGTACAAGGCACACCAAGTCACAGAGCTATTATTCAGAGAGGTTTTCAGACTTCACGGATTTCCCAAACAAATAGTCAATGATAGAGATGGGCGCTTCATCAGTGCATTCTGGCAAGAGTCATTTCAGTTAGTGGGCACAGAGTTGGCCATGAGCACTAGTTACCATCCACAGACAGACGGATAGACAAAAATAGTAAATAAATGGGTGAAGGGGTACTTGAGAAATTATGTAGGGGGACAACAACGAATGTGGGTGAAGTGGCTCCCCTTGGGCGAGCATTGCTACAACACGACATATCATATGTCCATCGGGATGACACCGTTCATGGCCTTGTATGGGTACGACACACCATCATTCATAGAGGCAGTATTTGGAGATAGAAAGGCTCCCAGAGCCAAGGATTGGATAGGGGAGTGTCAAGATATCCTCATAATTCTGAAACGTAATCTACTAGAGGCACAAAATCAACAAACGTTATATGTAGACAAACATCGGGTAAAGCACAACTTTGAGGTGGGGGACTTAGTTTCCTTGAGGTTGCATCCATACAGACAGTCATCATTGAAGAGAAGCGGAGTAGAAAAGACCAAACCCCGATTTTATGGACCATATAGGATCACCAGGAGGGTGGGCGAGGTGGCTTATGAGTTAGATCTGCCAGAAGGAAGCAAGATACACAACGTCTTCCATGTTTCATGCCACAAAAAGGCAGTGGTGAAACATGTTACTACTTCGAAGGATTTGACACCATTGGATGAGGAGGGCTAGTTGGAACTAGTGCTTAAGGAGGTCTTGGAACATAGGGAGAGGAAATTGAGGAGTCGAATCATCACGGAGTGCTTGGTCAAATGGAAGGGATTACCAGTTGAGGACGCCACATGGGAAGGAGCTCAGATTCTAGAGCACCTCAGCTTGATGATGCTTGAGGACAAGCAATCTCAGGAAGGGAGACTGTAATGTCCCTTTCCCAATGATGACTTTAACAGGGAACGACTTAGTAGTCTATATGTTCCTGTAGACTATAGTCGAGAAATAACGGGAACAACACCTCTATTTGATGTTATTCGTTCAAAATCCTAAGTGAAAGTGACATTAGATAGAAAAAGGGAGGAAAAAGGGGGTTCCAAGTGACTTAAATGATTATTGAGATAAAACTTAGGGAAAATTCACTTAATTAATAAAGTGAACGTGAAATTAGAAGAAAAAAAGTGTTTTTAGTGACTTAAGTGATTATTAAGTCAAAACTTAGGGAAAATTCACTTAATTAATAAAGTGAATGGGGAATTAGATGAGGAGGGAGTATAAAGGAGAAAATTCGACCTAATTTCTCATTATTGATGATTGTTAGTTGATAATTATACCTCAGAGAAGAATTCAGGCAATTTCTTCATGTTTTGTGGCTTTTTGGAGAAAACCACCACCATTGTTAGATTTTGGTGTTGAGAGACACATCCTAGTCTATCGGGAGGATCATACAGATTCTTCATCGAGCATCAGAGCACTGGACTGGATCATTCCTTAAGGATTCCTTACAGTTATAGGTTCAAGGTTCAGGAAGTAACAGATCAAATCTTGAGCGTAGGTTAGGTTGGACAACGTGGGGTTACTGTAATGTCCCCATTTTTGGATTCACTTATGTTACAGTTTAGGATGCCTGCCAGAGTAGCCAGTTGGGGGTGATAGTTATCTCAAGAGGTATTGAGGAGTTTTATGGGGCCTGACTTACATTATTCATCATATTTCATCATCGAGATCCACTCTCCACAACTTGTCCTTGGTTTCATTGCATTCCGACGATTTCCATAATTTTGAGTTATTATTGAGCATATTTTAATTAAATTCACTAAGGAGGTCCTTTTGGGCATAATACTTGAAGAAACAACTTAGTGTAATAGCTCATTGAAATCCAGAGGAAAATATCTAAAGGATAAGATGATGAAAATTCACTTTCAGTGGTCGGAGAAACCATAAGGGATAATTAATCACTTTTTAGAGGAAAAAAGGTTAATCAATTAATAAAGTAATTTTATGAAGAAACATTAAAAGTGAATTAAAAAGTCACTTGGAGAGAAAAGGTAAATAGGGGTATAAAAGAGAGATGGGGGCTTCTATTCTCTCATTATGTTGATTACTGTTTGGATGTCTAGCTTCTTAGCTAGAGAACACATGGTACTTGGGGGTTTTGAGGGTTTTGACTGAATAAGCCCTAGAGATCAGCAAGGAGGTGAAATATCCCTCTGTTCCTAGTCCAAGATTGACCAAGGAGGTGAAATAGTCCTCCCTCGCCATTCTAGTTCAGCTTCAGTTCAGTTCAGAAGTAGTTTGAGGATGCAGGGCATAGGTTTGGGAGTTTCTCTACAGAACAGGGGCACATTGTGCATGAGAGAGGAGTTCGTGGGGGATTGTGGATCTTGGTTTTGGAGGATATATCACTTCAGAGATCTTTGCTAGTACCTTGATGCCTTTTCTCATCAGTCTAGGAAGAGTTTACTCTGCATATTGATTGTTTATTGTACCAGGGCGAATTTACTGAAGGAGGGTGCATTTGTGAAGAGAGATCTTGTGGTTTGGGGTCAAATTTATTATCTACAGTTGGGGTTTCTTCTCATATGAGTTAGCCTTCATCAGATCCATATATTGGTAGCCATTTCTTAGAGTTTGGAGGCCAGATTCAAAGAGGCCGAATTCCCTTGGGAGTTCTCAGCCAGAGAGGGGCGCAACTCATCTAGGAAACTCAACAATTGGAGGAAGGAAACAGGTTGGATTTTGTAGATCTTTTGCATGCAGCTATTGAATGCTCAAGGAAGCCTAGATATCTTCTCTTTATTGTATTTTCGAGGTGCTATCAGCCACAACTATTATTCTTCAGTATCTATTCCAGATCTGTTCATCTCTTGTATGGAGGTTAGCTTATATATTTAAATATAATTCATATCTGAAATATTGTGGCCATTTCCTTGTGATGTTCTCTTTCTATCTTATTGATTAACTGTTGCTTCTTCATATAAATCGTTTATTGCTGCAAAAACCATAATAATAAACCCTAGCGCAACTCAAGAAGATCAAATATGCAAATTGTTTAACAAAATACCACAACCAGAAAACACAAAACTTCAAATGTTCTAAGCAAAACCACTTGGGAACATTACAGAGGTATCAAAGCCAAATTCCTGTGCCAGCCAGTGATAAAAAACTGATGACCTAGAAGAGAAATGGCTTTTGCAGAGGAGATTCTATATTGTGATATGGAATATCAAGCCCTTAGTGAGACATCCAGGGCTCAGGTAACATTCCAATAGTTTGAATCCATCAAAAATCCTAGGTGGAGTAAAGATGTTGTTGCATTATGGGCCAACAAGATTGAAGAAGTCAATTATTGGAGCAGAAAAGAAGAAGAAAACAGAGCCAAAATAGTAAGGAAAGCGGGTACAGGGGCATACAGTGATGAGAGGTAGTTCACAGGGGCATGCAAAGGTGTACAGTGGGATCCAGGGGCATGCATTGGAGTGGAGGGAGTAGACATACTCGATGGATCATGGAGATTTACGTGGAGAGCAGTCCTCTCCCTTGCAACAATACATGGATCTAGGATATCACCTTCTCAGTAGTAGTAGTCATATGAGTGATGATGGAGGGAGTGTGATTGACCATCAGTTTGTGGAGTTACCTACTTTTATACCCGATGGTTTGAGATTAGTGAGGAGTCGAGGCGACTATTCACCATGGGTGTCGGTGGATGAGTTTTTGGTCAGGCATTTGGGATTGACCAACACATATGACACTCCCCAGTCCTACATCCATTTGTAGTTAGTTCTGTTAGCCTTCCCCAATACTTTCATTATATATAGCAGCATAGGGGAAGATATGCAGTTTCCTGGGACATGAAGAGTTGTTAGGCAAAGACCTCCTGATAGGGGATATTTCATTATATGCAGCAGGATAGGGGAGGTTCTCCTGAGACAGTCAGAAAAGGCCTTGGGCATGATGGAGAGCATCCTCAGCTATGGGAAAAAGGATATTCCAAAGGTGGATATAGGTTCAAAGTCTCAGTGGGATGAGGACAGGGAGAAGAGTAGGTCAGATGCTTATGATGAGGTCTATGAGGTCAGTTGACAGGATGTATGGTCGCAACAGGGAGCGACAGATATCTTGAGGACTATACATGATGTACCTATGATTGGAAATCTTGACCATTTCAGGACCCATCAGTATATCGGAGAGAGATTCTCTTGGGAGGATCTTAAGGATGATGTCATGAGGCACGTGGGGGCATGCTCAGTATGTCATCATCAAGAGTCAGAGCATGATTCCTTAGCCATCCTCGTTTCAGGGCAGAGTTGGGTGAGTATGCTAGCATCTCTCAACCCTGGTGTATGAGAGCTATATAGTACAGATGACATTATAGGGGTATTACCGGAGTATGGGACATCACAAGCAACACTGTGGGTTGGCAGGGAAGCCAAGTTTAGTGATTATGGACAAGAAAGCATAGCTATCAGTACACTTCGGCCGAAGATTTACAGTTCAGTAGGCACCGAGATATGTGGTATGGCACCATCATAGTTATGTGATGCAGGGTTTGGTGCTCTTCTAGAGCACATGGGAGTTTCAGAGACAGTCATGATTGGTTCCTTCCATTGTTGGGAGAATTTGAGATCAAATGAAGATGAGTATGTAATGTCCCCCACCTATTGATGAAGAGGGTTGGAGAGACTCAGTAGTCTAGTTGTCCCCACTAGAGTATAGTCTCATGCATTATGGGGACAAAGTCAACCAAAATCCATTACCTAAGCACAACGTTATATTATTGAGTTGACTTTGGGAAGAACAGGTAACTAAAGAAAAGAAAAGAGCATGTGAGGAAAACCTAGGAGTTAACCCTAGGGGTTAACTGACTCAATAGAGAAATAGAATTTGAGTATAAAATAAAGGAAGGGTGCACTTCTCATTCACTCTGGATTATTATTACATTTTGCATTTGGGCTCTTGAGCACAAACAATTTTGAGGATTTTGAGACTACAAACCTTAGAGATCAACTCGGTGGTGAAAGATCCCACCTCTCTTGATCTGAGATTGATCTCGAGGATGCAATACTCCTCCCACACCAATCTATAGCAGCTACAACTAGCATCAGCCAGTCAAGGAAGGAATAGGGTGAAACCTTGGGGGTTTCAGCAAGGGGAGCGCACCATTGAAGGAAGAAAGGTTCGAGCCAGAAGATAGAGGAGGCTTTTGGATTATTGGGCATCTGGGTTTTCTCTATAGGGCCTTAGCCATCATTCCTAGCATATTTAGAGAGAGGTTTACTTGCCATTTGATTTACTAGATCTTGGAAAGAGTTGGAGAGAAGGAGGGTGCACTGTGGAAAGAGATTTAGTCGGTTTCGAGTAGCAAATCCTCATCATTCAGCTGGAGACTTCACCAGGGGATTTGTCTTGCCCCGATCTACATTCTCAACAAGTTTCATATCATTTGGAGGCTCCTAGCAGTGAGGCCGAATTGTTGGGTCTCTGCAGTCATCCAAGAGGGCGCACTGCAGAAGGGGATTTAGCTAGTTGGAGGAGAAGATCTTCAGTATTCAGCCGGAGACTTCACCCGGGGGTTTGTCTAGCCCTAATCTACATTTCCAACCAGTTACATAGCATTTGGAGGCTCCTAGCAAGGAGGCCGAATTATTGGGTTTCTGCAATCTTCCAAGAGGGCACAGTTTAGTTTGGGATTTCAGTTATTAGAGGAAAAGATCTCTACTTTTCAGTCTGAGACTTCAAGAGGGGGTTTGTCTTGCCCCAATCTATCATTCCATCCAGTTTCAGGGCATTTGGAGGCTTCTAACAATATGGCCGAATTATTGGGTTTCTACAGCCATACAGGAGGGCGTAGTCTAGCCAGGGGGGTTTGGATATGGATCTTGGAGGGAAAGAAGTTAATCTTGTATCGAGCTTCAGCTTATTATCTAGCCTTGGGTGGCTTATATCTTCATTCTTGAGCATTTTGTAGTAGCTCCTATTCCAGCTAGAGGCTTTATTTGATATTCTTCCAGATCTGCAGATCTATTGTACTAGATTCTTTATATTATCTAAATAAAGGTTAGATCTGTGTTATTTGGTTTTGTAACTAGTGTCTCTTGTTATATCTTGTCCTTATTTATGATGCATCTTCAGATCTATGTCTACATGCTTTGATAATCAAACATATAAACCTAATATGCAACTTTATGAGCAAACTTGCATATACACACATCCAAACAACAGTAAACAGTGAAAAATTAATGTTTCCAGTGAAAAAATTGGCTTGGGAACATTACAGAGTATGTTATATGGAAGGATGGATCTCCTTGGTTGAGGATCAAGTATATAAGTGGACCATATTCTTGGTTAGCAGGGGATCTGGATATTATCAGAGGTGGTAGTTGGGAGATTAGTTTAGGTGAGAGACTCCTTGATGGATGGATATTGTATTTACTTGTTCCATTGGTTGGGGGTATTCAGGAGACTCTTGGTGTTGATGTCTCACAAGACTATACCTTACAGGGAGCTTCAGTTCATATCTTGATTTGGGATCCATGGATTGGAGTGTTTGGTAGTCCAATGGTTGATGGAGTTGAGATCCGAGCAGAGCGATTTCCTGAGGAGTTGACTAAGGATCTACTACACATTATTTCTCTGCTCATCAGGAGCATCCTGGGGGCCTGCCTGGCAGGCACTTTGTGGGGCCATGTTTTGAGGGAAGAGTACTTCATGTCACACAAGTGGATATGGGACCCTAGGATCATACACAGTTTGATTCAGTTATTGCTTGAGGAAAAGAAATATTCGAGCAGGGAGGACTGTAATGTCCCCATTTTTGAATCCACTTATGTTATAGTTTGGGATGATTGCTAGAGTATCCAGTTGGGGGTGCGCATATTTTGAGTTATTATTGAGCATATTTTAATTAAATTCACTAAGGAGGTCATTTTGGGCATAATACTTGAAGAAACACCTTAGTATAATATCTCTAAAGGATACGATAATGAAATGTGACTTTCAGTGGCCAGAGAAACCATAAGGGTAAATTAATCACCTTTTAGAGGAAAAAAGGTTAATTAATTAATAAAGTGATTTTATGAAGAAACATTGAAAGTGAATTAAAAAGTAACTTGGAGAGAAAAGGTAAACATGGGTATAAAAGAGAGATAGGGGCTTCTATTCTCTCATCATGTTGATTATTATTTGGATGTCTGGCTTCTTAGCTAGAGAACCCATGGTACTTGGGGGTTTTGAGGGTTTTGACTGAATAAACCCTAGAGATCAGCAAGAAGGTGAAAGATCCCTCTGTTCCTGGTCCAAGCTTGGCCAAAGAGGTGCAAGATTCCTCCCTCACCATTCTAGTTTAGTTTCAGTTCAATTTAGAAGTAGTTTGAGGAAGCAGGGCGTAACTTTGGGAGTTTCTCTACAGAATAGGGGCGCATTGTGCATGAGAGAGGAGTTCGTGGGGGCTTGTGGATCTTAATTTTGGAGATCTCACTTCAGATATCTTTTCTAGCACCTAGGCACCTTTTGTCATCTTTCTAGGAAGAGTTTACTCTGCATATTGATTGGTTATTGTACCAGGGTGACTTTACTGAAGGAGGGCGCATTTGTGAAGAGAGATCTTGTGGTTTGGGATCAGATTTATCATCTAAAACTGAGGTTTATTCTCATATGAGTTATCCTTCATCAGATCCATATATTGGTATCCATTTCTCAGAGGTTTGAAGCCAGATTCAGAGAGGCTGAATCCCCTTGGGAGTTCTCAGCCAGAGAGGGGCGCAACTCAACTAGGAGACTCAACAATTGGAGGAAGGAAACAGGTTGGATTTTGTAGATCTTCTGCATGCAACTATTGAAGGCTCTAGGAAGCCTATATCTCTTCTCTTTATTGTATTTTGGAGGTGCTAGAAACCAAAACTATTATTCTTCAGTATCTATTCTAGATTTGTTCATCTCTTGTATGGAGGGTAGCTTATATATTTAAATAAAATTCAGATCTGAAGTATTGTGGCCATTTCCTTGTGATGTTCTCTTTGTATCTTGTTGTTTAATTGTTGCTTCTTCATATAAATCATTTATTTCTGAAAAAACCATAATAATAAACCCTAGCGCAACTTAAGAAGATCAAATCTGCAAACTGTTTGACAAAATACCACAACCAGAAAACACAAAACTTCAAATGTTCTAAGCAAAACTACTTGGGAACAATACAATTACAAAAGAGGTTTCATTGAGCAAAAGGGTCGCTTGGATTGAGAGAGTTGGGTGAAGCATTATTCCTTCAAACCCATTTGAGGAGGAGACAGGGCACACCTATTGGGACATTTTTCAGTCGATTTTGATGGTTATTTCTTCTTGGGTGATATATTGTTCACATTCCAGTGCGTGGGGGTTACAACAATGGATCCAAAGGTTTGATATTGCCACAGTTGAATCATAGAGATCAAGCTTATCATTTTCAGAGTATAGCGAGCTATCTAGGATGGAAGGCGACATAGTTGTGATTGCAAGCATCATATTCAGAGGAGCGCAGTTATCAAATCTCAGATCTCCATCTTTCGAGTAGTTGCATGCAATGTTTCTTCCATGCATGTAGTAGATTGGGCTTTTTGACCACCTATTTCAACTAGGTGTCAATGTCATGTACCATGAATATATATGAACTCGCACCATGACAAAGTTGAAGACTTATGGCTCAGCAGGGAATTTTTTCCCCCAACACTTCTTTCTGTGTCCATGGAATGTTCGCTCCCTGCATGGGATAATTTTGTAAAATGTTAGCATGGGTCAAGTTTTATTTAGTTTCCTATTACTTTATCATTAGGGAAGTCCTTTCATCGAGTGTTTTTTTTCCTCAGGTAATTAATCTTGCTTATCAACGATTATAATTACTCTTGAATTTTTCACTCAATAATCCTCCAAAGTGGTGAAAGGTGTTCTAATGATCGATCCCATTGGGTGATTAAGGTCTAAAGATGTTTTAAATGACCATGCTATACATCTCCTAGAGTCTTGCGTAATTTCGTTAGGTTTTGATAGGATTTTTTAATAATATAATTTTCCGTAAATTGGAAATTTTAATTAATTTTGATGAAAAATGTAAACATTTGATCCTTGTGGATTTTTTATAGGGGCGTGAGTACTCAAATAAAATGTCTTATGATCCCCTACACCTTTGAACCAAATTTCAACTCAATTGGACAAGTTTTGTCAGGTCATTGTCCATGAGGAGTCCAAGTCAATAAAAAATCAGCAAATAATTGGCTAAGGTAAAAAAACTAAAAATTGTAAAAGTGACTAAAGTCAAGAAAATAAGTGGTGAAATGTTTTCTAATGTATTTCCTAAGTTGGAAAAGTGAAAATACACTTAGAAGAACCCCCCCAAGTCAAGTTAACAACTTAAGTGAGTCTCCCAAGTGAAAAGTGCGCCCCCATTCTTCATGAACTTAGGGAAAAGTAAAAATTAAAGTGAAAAAGTGCCTAAAACCCTAAGTGCTCCCTTCCTATACTCTAACCTCATGTTTTAACCCTCTAGATCAGATTTGTAATGAAGGGGAACCCTCTAGATCAGAAAATGAACAAGTTTATATGTGTGGTCAAGAATATAATGTGGGCATGGAAGAATGGATGGAATTAATGGAGCATTGTAAGGGGGTAAATTGCATGAATGAAGTTGTGGAAAAAGTAACAGAAAATTTTGGTCCTAAGCCTACTCCCAAGCAAGTATCATAAATGGCTAAATTGTAATTTACCCCACCTCTTGATGAAGAGGGTTGGAGAGACTCAACAGTCTAGTCATCCCCACTAGACTATAGTCTCATGCACTATGGGGAGAAGTCAGCTAAACCCAACGTTATAATATTAAGTTGACTTGGATAAAGAAAAAGTAACTCAATGAAAGAATAGAACACATGAGAATGAGTTAGGAGTTAATCCTAGGGGTTAAACTAATTCAACAGAGAAACAGATTGGAGGTATAAAGGAAAGGCAAGGGCGCACCTCTCACTCACCTTTGGATGATTATTTCATTTTTCTTTTGGGCTCTAGAGCACAACAGTTTTGAGGGTTTTGAGAATACAAACCCTAGAGGACAACTCGGTGGTGAAAGATCCCACCTCTCTTGTTCCAAGCTTGGTCTCGGGGATGCAATACTCCACCCACACCATTCTACTTCAGCTACAGGTACTATCTTCTATTCAAGGCAGCAATAGGGTGTAACTTGGAGAGTTCCCAGCAAAGGGGGCACATCATTGATTGAACAAGGATTCGATCTAGGAGCTTGAGAAGGATTTTGGATATTTGGGCACTTGGGTTTTCTCTGCAGGGCCTTGATCATCATCTCTAGTGCATTTTGAGAGAGTTATACTAGCCATTTGATTTCCTAGAGCATTGGCAAGATTTGGAGAGAAGGAGAGTGCTATTGGGAAGTAAATCTACTCAGTTTGGAGGAGTAAAAATTCAGATCTCATCTTGACACTTCACCAGGAGGTTCACCTTGGCCCGATCTATCATTCTGTAGATTTTCATAGTGATTGGAGGTCTCCTTCAACAGGGCTGAATTATTGGGTCTTGGCAGTATTCAGGAGGGCACAATTTTACTTGAGGATTCAGTATTTTGGAGGAGCATATCTTGACATTTCGTCTTGAGACTTCAAGAGGGGGTTCTACTTGCCCCGATCTATCATTCTGTAGAGTTTGGTGCCATTTGGGGGCTTCCAGCAGCTAGGCCAAAATATTGGACCTTCACAACCATTCAGGAGGGCGTATCTTCAGCCAGGGGGGTTTGGACTTGATCCTGGTTCATCTTGTATTGGTCTTCATTTTGTATTCAACCTTGGGAGGCTTATATCTTCTTATCTTGAGAATTTTGTAGCAGCTCATATCCTAGCTAGAGGATCTATCTGATGTTATTCCAGATCTACAGTCCTATTGTATCAGGTTCTTTCATATTATCTAAATAAAGGTCAGATCTATGTTGTTTGGTTCCATATCTGGTGTTTCTTGTTATATCTTGTATTTCCATATGTTACATCTTCAGATCTATGTTCATATGCTTGTTAACTAAATCTACAAACCCTAAGACATAACTCCAAGAGTAAGCATGTAAGCAAACACGCACATAACAGTTAACAGTGAGCAATTACTGTTCTGAGTGAAAAAATTGGCTTGGGAACATTACATAAATATAGAGGTTTCACTTATCAAAGAGATGGGACAAAAAATCAATATAGGCCAAAAGCAAGTGTTCCTAAGGCACCTCCTTCCCCTCCTAAATCAATTGTTCCTACGAATTCAGAATTAAATATTGACTTAGGAGGGTGGTTGAATAATACAAAAATGTTGGTCCCTGTGGCAGAAATTATGAAGATCCCATCTCAAAAGAGGAAATTTCTCAAAGATATAGAACATCCTCCTCAAGGTAATAGTGACAACCCACAGGATGTAGCTTACCAAGATTCACTTATGATTTTGAAAAATTGGGATAGGGGAAATGAAAAGAATCAACCATTTTTTCTTTCTCTACTCATGAATGATTATCTCCTTCAAAATTGCATGCTTGATTCTGGAGCAATTTCAAATTTTATGACTAAGAAAACAATGTAACAATTAAATTTAAGGATTTCAAGGCCTTATCATAACATCTGTGCCATGGATAGTAAAACAGTTGAAGTGGATGGTTTGATAAAGGGCTTACACGTGCATTTTGTTGCCTTCCCGGATATTCAAATATAAATGGACATAGTTGTGATCGATGTCCCCGATGCTTGGGGTATGTTGTTCTCAAGGAAAACAACTTCAGATTTGGGGGGTAGTATACAAATGGATTTAACTTTTTCCACCATTCCCACTCCAGGTGGGGCCATATTTAGGTTAAACAAAGAATTGGAAAGAAAATACCATGTTGAAGATCCTAAGAAACCCATAAATGAGTTTGTATATCGTGAACTAGATATGGGATGTTATGAGATACCATCTAATTTTTTGGCATCTTTCAAAGAGGAACTTAAGGATGAACTCCCAAGTGTTTGTAATGTTTGGGATTCCATGGATTCTTTTGATGGTGTTTTTCTTGAAGAAGATCCAAGTGAATGGGATATTGATGTGACTCCTTCAAAATATGGAACATAGTTGTATTTGTCATTTGGGACTGCATCATCAACATCAGTTCGCCAACATTCAGATGAATTGGTCAAATATCAGGAAGAGTTGGATAGGATTTTTGGGCCATCTGTTCCATATGTCTTAGAAATTGAGGACATTTATTTTTACGAAGATGATGTTTTCAACAAACAGGATGAGCATAAAAAGAATAAAAAGGAAAAAAGAAAAAGTGGAACAAACATGGTAGAGGATTGTAGGGATAATAAGGAAGTGATTGATGATAATAATAGTCAACATATCATCCTTATGGAATATTATGCCAATCCTTTCAAAGAAGGGCTAAAGTTGATAGAATTTAAATCTTTTCACTTGTCACCAATGCAACTTCATCAGAAAGGGTTCAAGGAAGATTCTATCAAGTGGTTGAGAACTAAGAAAAAGGGTTCACATCAAAACATCAAAAAACAAAGTAAAGTGTATAAGTCTTGTTATCGCACGGTTTGTAGGAAAGGTTTGGAAGCTTGAGTTAGGGTTTGAAACCGGCGTAACAGGAGCTTCCCCACCCACTGTCACCTCGATGGGGGGCTCTTTCTATTTAGGAGGGCAAGTCCAAGGGAGACGTCCCAAATTCAATCTGGATAAATGAAGGAGAATGAATAAAGACCAAGTCAAAGGGAAACCCTTCCACAGATTGATGCCCGATATAAGATAGTCACCACTGCTGATGTACCTGCTTGCGAGACAAAGACACAGAAAACTAGAGTGTACTTGCAGTGGATTAGCACTTCATAAAACCAATGACTATCTCTAATACATGAGCAATTAATAAATGCTATTATTGACGAAGTCAATGATGGCTAATAAAGC
>ML777964.1:961179-973627 GCA_009831015.1 Picea engelmannii
GGCAGGACAAATCTGGCTGAGAAAAAGAAGAAGGGTCCTCCAGGACCATACTCAGGTAGCTCCTGCTCTCGGTACTCCATGTCTAGGACCATGTGGGCCTCGAGACATGATCTCCTGGTTATCCCCAGATATCGGGGATAACAAGTCTTATGAAAACTCATCTCAGCCAGTTGGACGACATAAAGTTAGATGTGAAAGGGAAAAGGGTCCACCTTGAAATGATCTTCAACGTAGTTGTTTGGTGTCCAAAGGGGCACCCTTTGTAACATATCTCTAACCTTTCTGCTTTTGATTCTTTCAATTTTGTCATTATTTCATTTATGTATATATTTCATTGTATATCCATTTAATTTATTTGATTATTGTCAAATATCATTTCATTTATTTGATTATTATTTATTCTTTTCACACATGTACTTATGTTGGTTATTGGTGAGAACTTTGTTTTGCAGATTCTAAGGTTTTTGCATGCTCTCCTTCCTGAAGATCGAGAACACGTTCCCATATCGAGCCAGATGTTGACCACCTATTTCAACTAGGTGTCAACGTCATGTACCATGAAGATATATGAACTCATGCCATGACAAAGTTGAAGACTTATGGCTCAGCAGGGCACTTTTTCCACCAACACTCCTTTCTGTGTCCATGGAATGTCCGCTACCCTACGTGAGATAATTTTGTAATATGTTAGCATGGGTAAAGTTTTATTTAGTTTTCTAGGACTTTATTATTAGGGAAGTCCTTTCATTGAGTGTTTTTTTTCCTCAGGTAGTTAATCTTGCTTTTCCTCTTGAGTTTTTCACTTAATAGTCCTCCAAAGTGGTGAAATGTGTTCTAACGATAGAGCCCAGTGGGTGATTAAGATCTAAATATGTTGTAAATTATCATTTTAGACATCTCTTATAGTCTTGCGGAATTTCGTTAGGTTTTGATAGGATTTTTTAATAATTAAAATTTTCCTTAAATTGGAAATTTTAATTAATTTTGATGAAAAATGTAAAAATTTGGTATTTTTGTATTTTGTATAGGGGTTTGAGTACTCAAATCAAATGTATTATGACCCCCTACACTTTTGTACCAAATTTCACCTCAATTCGATAAGTCTTGGCAGGTCATTGTCCATGAGGAGTTCAAGTCAGTAAAAAATCAACAAATAATTGGCTAAAGTAAAAAAACCAAAAATTGTAAAAGTGACTAAAGTCAAGAAAAGAAGTGGGGAAAATTTTTATAATGTATTTCCTATGTTGGAAAAGTGAAAATCCACTTATAAGAACCCCCCAAGATCAAGTTAACAACTTAAGTGAGTCTCCCTAGTGAAAAGTGTGCCCCCCTTCTTCATGAACTTAGGGGAAAGTAAAAATTAAAGTGAAAAAGTGCCTAAAACCCTAAGTGCACCCTTCTTATAGCCTAAACTCATGTTTGAACAAGAGTAAAGGGGTTTTCCCCCTTCACACCTCAACCCTCAAACCCTAACTCACTCCAAAACCCTAAAAGTGCACCCCCTTGACTTGTTCTCTCTCTATTGGATCGGTGACACTTGTAACTCATCCAAGAGGGGTCTCTCCTCTTTCCCTCTTTTAAAAGGAAGCCCCTTCTCCTCATTTTGACATGAAGTTTTCACAACAATTCCATTATACCAAAAATTTTCCCCACCCTCTCTCACTCTCTCCCATTTTTCTCATGTAATTTTGGTGCAATTTTGCACCCACTCTTTTGAGAAACAAAGTGAAGCTTTGGATGATATCTTGGTGTATTCTTTGTTCTCTTGTATGGTATTTTCTCTTGGTGAGGAAACATTGTAGATATTTGTTTATTTTTTCTTCACATTGTTTTACTTGAAGAACCCTAAGCAAAGTATTTAGCTATGGATAAATCTGTAGTAGTATTGCTATAGATTTATGTGATTTGTTTTTATTAGAGTTTACAAAGTATTTTGTAGGCCTTTTAAAAGATCTCACCTTCTTGCCTCATTATGTAGCAAGGGTTTACAAATTTGCAGGTTGTCGAAGCTTGGAGGAGGAACTCCAAAGGCTTCATTTTGGTCCATATAATTTTGTGTTTTAATTTCAATCTTCTATTTACTTATTTTCTGCTCATATTATCATTCAAATCTTGCTAAAAAATTCAATCTTCAAGTTCATATTTTTTTGACAAATATTTTTGAACATATGATAACATAAAACTAATAGTGATTTTTAACATTTTCCAACAAGCTTTCTTTGTTGTTTTATGCAGGTTTTCACCACAAAAAGAGGAGTTGATGCCCAAAATTGGCAACTAGAGGCTCAAGAGAATATCAATAAGATTTGGTGCAAAGCCCCTCTCCCTCTCTCACTTTCTAAGGCTATTGTAAGTAGCCCAAGAGAGTCTCTTGGGCTTGCACTTTCTATTTCTTTCCAAGTTTAAAATTTGTAAATAATTTTAATAATTTTTTCCCACACCTTGCATTGTGCGCATTGTGCTTGGCTCCGCCATCCTTGCAAAATCGTGCCGGCTAGGATTAGAAATATTTTTTTGATTTTTGCTTTAGTTAATTTTGTCCACCTTTGCCACAAAATCAGAAAGCTTTGTCCTCCACCTTGTGCCAAAGTTGTGTGGTTAATTTGTTTAAGTTATTTATTTTAAGTAATTAATTTTTGTTTGCCCACGTCTTGCATGTGAGTAGTTGTGCCATCTTGCAAGATCGTGTTGCCTAGTGTACAATTTTTTTTTGGTTTAAAAGTAAACAAATTTACCCCGCCTTTGCCCCGTATTTCCTCCCCTTGCCATTTTGTGGATCTTGGGTAATAAGAAAGGGCAAAGGATTGAGTGGTTAGTCTAATTAGACACCCATTCTCCATTATTGTTTGGCCACTAAAATAGGGTGACTTGTGGAGGCTAGAAGGGGTTGAAGCTGGGGACGGTTTCATGACACTAAGTGTCCTCCTTGTTGAGGGCCCAAGCACTTTGGACTTGACCTATGGAGCTAGGGAAGAACCTTGTTGTTCTTCTTATTGAGCACCCAACATTTCCTCTTGGCTAAGGGATAATGACTTGGGGTAGTCACATAGCTTAGGTTTGCAACCTTTCACATCTAAACCCCTAAGATAAAGAGAGACATAAAATTAACTAAAAGTAACCTACACACTTGCACAACATTTATATTTATTTTCAATTTATTTTCAAGTATTTACATTCTATTCATTTTTATGCAAGTTATTTTCATGTGCATTCTTTGTTCTTTTAAAGTTATTTTTTAATTCATTGTGTGGATAGTTATTAATTTTTTTTATTCTTGTAAACTTATCTTTCTTTTGTGTATATTGGAATAAGTGGAGTTTGATAATCTTTAGGCACTGGTCTAATTGTTGTTTAATAAAAAAAAAGTTTGTTTGTCATTGAAAGATTGCATATTGCATTGGTTTCTTGTCATTGGGTTGGGTAATACTAATGAACAAATCAATTAACTCCTAGAACTAATAAATTATTCACATAGTATAATAAGGTCTACCCTCCTTGGATTCCCTGGGAGTGAGCCTAGACAGAAGGAGTACAGATTGAGGTGATAGTGGGTCTGGATTCAGGTTTGTGCCTCCAAGGATACACCAAGTGGGTTGGAGACTTCTCCATGTTTGTAGGTGTGTATTAGGACGGCAACATCTTTGGCACCGTTTTCGGGGACAAGTCTCTTGTCCTTGGTTAAATGACAAATTTAATTAATTCTTTAAAAATTAAGCAATAAAGTTGTCCCTTAATTTTTCACAACTTAAGATTTGTTGTTAGAAATTTCTTAATCTCCAAGTGGAAACTCCATTTGACAATTATTTGAGGTATCCTACCAGGAGAAACCCGCAAGGGTTGGTTGATTCCCTTCCTGAACCTAAAAGGGTGTATAGGAGGAGAATAAACAGATTAGCTCCTCATAGGCTCCTTGAATATCTTGGAGAAGTAGCAATATCTGACATGCATCTCTTGTTTGTACATAATAATCCTACAACAACCAATCCTACAATAACTATGGGTGATCCATTGAAACCATGTAATTTTACTAATATTGAAGGTTATCCTCATCCTATTCCTTACAAAGTTATTTAGAAATTGCCTGCTTTTCAGGGAAACAATGTTGTTAGTGCCAAGACTCACATCTTAAACTTCAACATGTGTGTCCTAAAATGGTGTAATGGTCACAATTAAGAAGATGTCAAGATGACTCTTTTTGTGTATTCTCTAGAAGGGGATGCAGTAGAATGGTTCTCGGAATAGGATCCTAAAAAATTCAACACTTTAGCATAAATCACAAAAGCCTTCAATGAAAGATCGGGTGATCAGAAGGAATGTCGTCATTTATTGGCCACCCTTAACTCTAGTCAAAAGAAGGAAAATGAAACAATGGAGGAATTCAATAAAAAATTTAATGACTTGGTTAAGAACCTCCCTAAAACTATTAAGCCTCCTGATGCTTCAATCATAATTCATTATATGGAAGCCTTTGAGGGAGAAATTAGATATCATTTAAGGGACAAAGAGCCAATAACTCTAAAGGATGAACAAAAGTATGCTATCAAAATAGATAAGAATATGCAAGATGCTAAGAAATCAAATATTCTTGGTTTCTCAAGGGGAACTTCTTCCAAAATCAATGAGGAGAAGAAGAAGAAAGTTGAAAATCAAGAATCTAATAATGATGGCATCAAGGATCTCACCCAATTAATTAAGAAAGTGGAGATTAATCAGGCTAATCAAATTAGAGAACATATTAATAAGATGACAGCCATTGAAAATAGGTTGGTGGCCATGGAGAGGGCCCAAGCTAACAAATCTCATCATAAGCCAAATGATAAGTGGTAAAAGAGACCTCCACCACAAGAGGAAAGGCCATAAAATCCTTTTGAGTCTACTAACTTGGTTAACCACCAAGTTATCCCATATTGTAGGCCTTGTGGGAAATTTCATGAAGAATCAACTTGCCAAATTTTTCTTCAAATTTGTAATGAAGGGGAACCCTCTAGATCCGAAAATGAGCAAGTTAATGTGTGGTCAAGAATATAATGTGGGCATGGATGAATGGATGGAATTAATGGAGCATAGTAGGGAGGTAAATTGCATGAATGAAGTTGTGGACAAACTAACAAAAAAATTTGGTCCTAAGCCTACTCCCAAGCAAGTATCAGAAATGGCTAGATATAGAGGTTTCACTTATCAAATAGATGGGAAAAAAAATAAAGATTGGCCACAAGAAACTATTCCTAAGACACCTCCCCCCCCTCCTAAATCAATTGTTCATACAAATTCAGAATTAAATATTGACTTAGGAGGGTGGTTGAATAATGCAAAAATGTTGGTCCCTGTGGAAGAAATTATGAAGATCCCATCTCGAAAGGGGAAATTTCTCAAAGCTATAGAATATCCTCCTCAAGGTAATGGTGACAACCCACAGGTTGTAGCTTACCAAGATTCACCTATGATTTTGAAAAATCGGGATAGGGGAAATGAAAATAATCAACCATTTTTTCTTTCTCTACTCATGAATGATTATCTCCTTCACAATTGCATGCTTGATTCTGGAGCAAGTTCAACTGTTATGACTAAGAAAGTAATGGAACAATTAAATTTAAGGATTTCAAGGCCTTATCATAAAATTTGTGCCATGGATAGTAAAAAAATTGAAGTGGATGGTTTGATAAAGGGATTACTAGTGTATTTGGTTGCATTCCTTGATATTCAAATAGAAATGGACATAGTGGTGATTGATGTCCCTGATGCTTGGGTTATGTTTCTCTCAAGAAAAACAACAGATTTGGGGGGTAGTATACAAATGGATTTAATTTATGCCACCACTCCCACTCCAAGTGGGGCCATGTTTAGATTAAACAGAGAATTGGGAAGAAAATACCATGTTGAAGATCCTAAGAAACCCATAAATGAGTTTGTATATCGTGAACTAGAGATGGGATATTATGAGATACCATTTAATTTTATGGCATCTGTCAAAGAGTAACTTAAGGATGAACTCCCAAGTGTTTCTAATGTTTGGGATGCCATGGATTCTTTTGATGGTATTTTTCTTGAATAAGCTCCAAGTGAATGGGATATTGATGTGACTCCTTCAAAATCTGAAACAGAGTTGGATTTGTCATTTGGGACTGCATCATCAACATCAGTTCGCCAGCATTCAAATTAATCGGTCAAATATCAGGAAGAGTTGAATAGGATTTTTGGGCCATCTGTTCCATATGTCTTAGAAATTGGGGACATTTATTTTGACAAAGATGATGCCTTCAACAAACAGGACAAGCATAAAAAGAATAAAAAGAAAAAAAGAAAAAGTGGAACAAACCTGGTAGAGGATTGTAGGGATAATAAGGAAGTGATTGATGATAATAATAGTCAACATATCATCCCTATGGAATATTATGCCAAGCCTTTCAAAGAAGGGTTAAAGTCAACAGAATTTAAATCTTTTCTCTTGGAACCAATGCAACTTCATCAGAAAGGGTTCAAGGAAGATTATATCAAGTAGTTGAGAATTAAGAAAAAGAGTTCACATCAGAAAATAGGGTAAAGTGTATAAGTCTTATGACAACTCATCTCATCCAGTTGGACAACATAAAGTTAGATATGCCATTGCTAAGGCTCCACCTTAAAACGATCTTCAATGCAATCATTTGGTGTCCAAAGTGTTGAAAAACTAATGCATGTAGGTAAATTTAAAAAATTTACAGCTTACAACCAACATACCAATACATCTGCATATATGAGGATCACTGAAAGTGAGACAATCACAGAGAGAATAAAAGTATACCCTAGAAAACCCTCTTGGGGTAAAAAACCCAGCCAAAACTTCTCTTTAGATTCTTCAACAAAGTACAGTACCAATACAAGACTTTAGAGTAACTAGCTAGGACTCAGAGGGCTGAAACAATACCTCTGTTTCAGCACTTACAAACTTCACAAATATCTGAACTAACACTTACAGTAAGAGTTTGACAAAATCACCGAAAGATAACTGACTTTCCTTCTTGTTGTAGTAGACTTATGGAATCTTTAACACAATATTTGTAGCAGCCTTATATCAGCAAGGAACAACAAAAGACTTCAGCAAGAATAGAGTGCTTGTATTAGCAATATACTTCAACAACTAGATGCCATATACCAGCAGAAGAATCCAGAAACTAGCATCCATATACCAGCAGAAGGTTCCAGTAGATATCAGTCATACACTAGCAAAATACTTCAACAAATGGATGCCATGCCTCAGCAGAAGACTCCAACAAAACAAAGGTCTCAAAATGTTAAGTGAATGCCCCTTTTTATAGGCTGGCTTGGCTGCCCTAAGCACCCCCCTATGAATGTATGAAAGATGTATAACAACTAT
This sequence comes from Picea engelmannii, assembly GCA_009831015.1. Taxonomy (NCBI): domain Eukaryota; kingdom Viridiplantae; phylum Streptophyta; class Pinopsida; order Pinales; family Pinaceae; genus Picea; species Picea engelmannii. The sequence continues at coordinate 968,534 of ML777964.1, forward strand.
CATACCTACCCTCCTTTGGCTGACAAGAGTCACCTCTTAATGTCCCAAGAGCCACCTACTAAATCTCCCAAGAGCCACCTCTTAATGCTCCCAAAGGTCACTTCCTTTGTCTCTTCTAGAGGCTTCCCTAAATTGTTGTCTTAGGATTGTATGACAGTTGTATAACAACTGTCATACCACCACCCTAAGAATCTCCCCTAAAATGGCCACTCCAACCACCCTAATGATGCAGGAGCATCGCCAACTCATCAAGCGAGCCAGCACATCAAGCGGAGATCAGCTGGATAAACAAACCCAAAATTTTGAAGTGCTTTGGGATTGTAGCACAAGTCTTTAATGAACCGTTTATGGAGGCACATTATATATTGTATTGGACCTTGAGCCTTAAGCTCTCGTCCTTTAGTAGATAGGAGGCATTTAATAGATTTAATGCTGGTAGATAGGATGTTTAAGTCTAGATTTGATAGTTTAGAGTCCGAGAGGGAAAACGGATATAGACACCCTCATTGTACCATTATAAGGGAGTAGTGAAGAATAGAGGAAGCATTCAGGAGAAGAGAATAGAAACCAGAGAATATTGTATGAAGAACACCCATGTACATGCAGTTGAATTAATAGAAGGAAGCTTTGATTCAAGTACATGGTTTGTGTTGTTTTCTCTGTGTATTGATGTTATGCTTAGGAATGTTTGCTTTCTTGTTATGAATTTTCTTTGTATATGTTGTGCATGTGATTTCATGTTTCAAACTGAAGTCTGAAAGGGAGAGAGAGTGAGGTTCAATTGTTTCTCTCTCTGAGCCAGGAGATTCCTGCAAGGTGTGCAGTTGAATTCATCCGCAAGGAGTGCGTTGATGATAGCTCAATAGTTTAACTTTTGTTCTCATTCACCCAGAAGTGGAAATGGGTTGTTGAAGCCGTGCAGGGAGTGCGTAGGCTGAAGAAGAAGCCTCAGTTGTAAATCTGAGCAAAGGAGATCTAAGACTACTGCTGCAGGCGTTGCGCAGAGTTGGAAGGATTCAACACTTGGGAAGTTGTTGAATGTTGAGCGCAAGGAGTGCGCGCAAGTTCCTCTGAAGAATCAGAGTGGAAAAGCTCAGGAGGTATAGTACCTTTGTGATAGTGTTAAAGGAGAGCGCAAGAGTTTTGTGCCGAGGAAGGTTCGAGCAAGAGATGCAAGTGCAGGTGTCAGAGGACAAGTTCTGAGAAGGGATACTTAGCCATTCTCAAGAAATCTTCAAGGAGGAAGAAATCGACGGTCAGGATTCGTAGGGGAAGATTGACGAAATCCCGTCAGCCATTAGATCTCGGGAATTTGCGCAGGGTTTAAGCCCGAAGGAGCAGAGGAAGAACCCGGAGGAGACATCGGGATATTGGTGTCATCGGGTTTTCATAGGGTAAGAATCGGAGACCTTAAAAGTTTCGAAATCCCGAAAAAGATCCTAGCCGTTGATCTCAGTAGGACACGTGTCAAGGAGCCAGAGAGTCGTCGGGTTTCAGTCCATCGGAGAATCGGGGTTTCTGAGGACATAGAACTCTTGCATCAAGGAATCGCGATCCGTAATATTCCGACGGGAGATCAGAACCGTCCAATAGCAGGGACACGTGGCGAGAGATCCCAGAGAGTCGGAGTTCGGGATATCGGGGTTTCCGGGGCTGTGAAACTCTCGCATAATGGAATCGCGATCCGCGATTTCCCGACACAGTCGGAGTCGTTCGATCTGAGGGACGCATGTCCAAGGATCTAAAGGAGTCGAAGTTCGGCATTTCGAGGTTTCCGCATACAACGGAATTGTGGCATTTGAAGTCGCGATTTTGTGATATCCGATAGAGCGACGAGGAAGTGGTGACGTGGAGGAGAGAGTTCACACATGCATCGGGGATCGGCATTTCGGGATTCTCGGTGACAAGAAAATCACGCCAGGAGAAGTCGTCAAACTCCGAAATGCGACGATCCCAGAGTCATAGCCAGGTGTCATCCGTATTGGGTTTCGGGACTTGGAAGGGTCTGTGAAATTGTGCAACAGAAACTGCGATTTAGCGATACGCGATTTCCCGATCACCACTGAAGTGTGGGCCATAGGGCGCCATAGTAAGGGACAGGTGTCAGAAGGTCAACCCTTATAGGGAGACAACGCCAAGTGGCATCGAAAATCGGAGAATTGGAGATCCTGAGAGCATAAATTCTACACATTTCAAATCCGCGAATTCTGAAACTCCAATAGGGAAAAGGACCGTGGTCTTGTGGACTAGTAGGTCACATGTGAAAAGAATTAGCCGGAGGGAGCTAAGGTGTGCAGAGAGTACCATCGCAAATCGGGAATCGGGGATCCGTGAGGTGAGTGATTCACGACCTCGTGAGTACCGATTTCCCAACGGGAGATTTTTCGATAAGAGCAAAAAACACGTGGGTGAATATTCATCGCGGTTCGGGGATTTGTGAGACCCGATCCTGTGAGTTCAAGACTCGCGATCTTGCGAGGTCCGATTTCCCGATAGGGCAAAGGGAGAACGTCAGAAGAGTCCTGTGGGTGTAGAAAAGTCCCGATAAGGGATTTGAAGAGTGGTTCAGCTCTTCGGGCCAAAGGAAGAGAAGGTCCTGGTGGGAGCGGGTGTGCCCTGGGTGGCACGTTTGCATCAAGTGGTATCAGAGAGAGAAAATTTCTCTGTTTTCTGTAGCAGAGAAGAAAGGAAAATTTCACCATGCCGCCGAGGAGAGAAAGACAATCACCCGATCCAGAGGATAGGGGGAACTAGAGAGGAAGAGGGAGATAAGCACAGAATCCAGAACCACAAAATACAGAAATGGAGAGGTAGATACGTGATCTCCGAGCGAGATTAGAAGATATGGAAGCAACGCAGAGATGCACAGCCAGTGCTGGAGATCTGAGTGACTCCGAAGGCGAAGTTGAAGTTGAACAGCAAGGAGAAGTTGCAGCCAAAGATGCAGCCAACGAGCGATTAATTAAAGCTATCGCTCGGATGAGTTCAAAGACAAAGATGGACATTCCGACTTATGAAGGGAATCTGGATGCAGAAAAGCTTCTAGATTGGATTAGAGCTCTTGACACCTACTTCGATTATGAGGATATCAAAGAGGATAAAAAGGTTAGGCATGCTGTCACAAAACTGAAGGGACACGCAGTGTTATGGTGGGACGAGCTTCAAGCAGATAGACGTTCCAAAGGCAAGCAAAAGATCAAAATCTGGGATCGAATGATTGCAAAGATGAAGGCAAAGTTCATCCCAAGGGATTATCAAATCAAAATATTCAAGAGAATGCAGAACCTGAGACAGAAATTGATGACAGTGAAGGAGTATACTGAGGAATTCTACAAGCTAAATATCAAAGCAGGTCATCGGGAGAGCGACGATGAAAAAGTTGCCAGGCATATGAATGGCTTAAGATACGATATCCAGGATGAGATGAGTATGACAACCATTAGAACGGTGGAGGATGCATATCAGATGGCGCTGAAAGCTGAGGAAAAGCTAAGCCATAAGCCAACACAACAAGGCCGAGGTAGGAGCCAGCCAAAGGGTAAGTTAGTTTCTCAAGATAGGTTCCAGAAATCTAAGGATGACTGGAAGAAGCCTCAGACGAGAACGGAAAGAGGAGGAAGTTCACAGCGAGGCCAGCACGTTGAACAACGAAGGCAGTAGACAGAACAGAGCGGAGGATACGCTGATAATAACACATTTCCTCGTACCAGAGGTAGAGGAAGAGGCAAAGGTGGAGTCATCACATGCTTCACATGTGGAAAGAATGGACACAAGGCAGTTGATTGCCCAGATAGGAAGAAGGATGGAGGAGAAGCTCACATTGCCGAGGCACAGAGGCGAGATGCTGAAGCAGAAGACGCAGAAGACGGAAGGTCGTTGATGATGCGTAAGGTTCTCTTAACACCCGATAAGGAGGTGGAGGACACAACTCAAAGAAACAGACTTTTCAGAACCACATGCAAGACCAAAGACAGGAAGTGCAAGGTTATTGTGGACAGTGGAAGCACAGACAATCTTGTTTCAACCGAGATGGTGGAAAAGCTGGAATTGGAAACAACTGATCACCCGAGACCATACAAAGTTTCATGGCTACAGAAGGGACATCAGATAAATGTCACTAAACAGTGCTTAGTTGACATCAAGATAGGAGGATATAATGATAAAATACTCTGTGATGTTATTCCTATGGATGTATGTCATTTATTGCTAGGCAGACCATGGCAGTGTGACGGGAACGTAATTCATGATGGGAAGATGAATACGTATACTTTGGAGAAGAATAGAAGAACACATATGCTACTTCCAATTAAAGACAAAGAAGTAAAACCAGAACCGAGAAATATTGTACTTCTCATGAGTGTGAAGGAACTTCTGGCGGAAGTAAAGAAGAAGGAAGATCCACAATTCTTTGTGGTCAAGAAACCAAAAATTGTTTTGACCAGCACAAGAGTGGATGATTTGCTAGAAGAAATTCAGGAACTGCTGGAAGAGTTCGCTGACATTGTGGTAGACGAATTACCTCATTCGTTTCCGTCGGTGAGGAGTGTGAGTCATCATATAGACCTCATACCAGGGGCTAGTTTGCCAAACAAAGCTGCATACAGGTTGACGCCGCAGGAAAATGAAGAAGTTAAAAGGAAGGTATAGGAACTATTGGATAAAGGACTGATCAGGGAAAGTTTAAGCCCGTGTGTTGTCCCAACGATACTGAGTCCAAAGAAAGATGGAGGTTGGAGAATGTGTACAGACTCCAGAGCCATTAACAAGATAACCATCAGGTACAGGTTTCCATTGCCACGGATGGATGACTTGATGGACTGTTTAAGTGGAGCCAAATTTTTTTCAAAGGTTGATTTGAAAAACGGATACCATCAGATTCGCATGAGGGAAGGCGATGAATGGAAGACAGCCTTCAAAACCAATGAAGGGTTGTATGAATGGCTAGTCATGTCGTTTGGCTTGACGAATGCACCGAGTACCTTCATGAGGTTAATGAATGAAGTGTTGAAGGAATTCATTGGTAAGTTTGTCATTGTTTATCTGGATGACATATTGATTTTCAGCAAAACAAAAGAAGAGCATCTGAAGCATTTA
>ML777964.1:983174-995037 GCA_009831015.1 Picea engelmannii
ACCAACTCATAATGAGGCTACAACCTCTGTTTTGCAAGCTACAACTTGCTGAGAGCACCAACTCTCTATTTTCTCTAGCACCCACTAGAAGGAAGCACCAACTCCCTGGTTTCTCTAGCACCAACTAGAAGGAAGCACCAACTTCCAATCATACAGGCACCAACCTGTATAACAGAGAACAAGATTTCTCCCTTGCACCACCCTGCCACATTGGTTTCTCTGGCTGCAACCAGAAGGAAGCTACAACTCCCTGTGTTCAAGCACCCACTTGAACCTCTGAGGACAACAGTCCTCCTGAGCACCTCCCAACCTCCCTAAAATATTAATCTTTGATACTGAAACTCATTACAGCGAAATAAAGTTATTCAATGGCTTACCAGCCTTGTCGTTGTTCTGTTACACTGCTCTGCCCTGTCTGCATCAGTGTCTTCTGCACACACCTTGCACTTTCTATTCTTCTCCATTTATACTCTCTACACCATGTCCCTTCAATGCAACCTTCCTCTGTTGTGTATTTCTACTCCTGCGCTTTGCCTCCTTGCTCACACTTCAATCCTTCTACACAGCGACCACAACAACTCAAACAACAATGGCAACAACAACCCTTCTCTTCTCTGTGTCGTGTATATATAGCTTTTGTGCGTCTTGTGTATGAAATATTCGCCATTCTTTTGCATGCTCACACCGTGCCGATATCCTCCACCTCTCGAGTGCTCTGCCCGATCATCATGGTAACTCTTCAGCTTCTCTGGCGGTTTTCCCACGCGTTCAGCATCACTGGGTGTTATGCTGAGATTCCTGAGCCTCTCTGGGAGTTGAGACTCTTCGTCTTCTCTGTGACAGTCGAGCTCACCTTCTCTGTTTCAGTTAAAGCCTCAATCCCATCCAGCTGTCAATCGCCTCCACGAGTCGTCTTCATTCCACTGGTAGATTCCATGTGACTCTTTTGCTTCTCTGGAAATCACACCGAAGTCTCTTCGCATCCTCTGGTAGAAACCATCAATGGTTACTAGCAGTTTCACTGTGTCGTGCAACAGTAGCCCTCCGATCTTGTTCAAAATCACCTGCATCGTTGGATTAACTCCGAAGGGTATTGTCGTTATTTACCCGTTTCACACTTTCGCTGCGAACTTATGATCTTCATCAACCCTGATCGACGGTTCATGATCTTGATGAATCAACGGTCTTGATCTCATCGTGATCTCGCATCTCGCCGTTCTTTCGATGGAGATTCTCGTCACTCCAAGTCTCGATAGGTGAAGCTCCGAGATGGAGCTCAAATCAACAATCCACGTTCTTGATGTATTGACGGTCAGGATCATTTCGTGATCTCGCATCTCGTTGATCCTAAGATGGAGATTTTCGTCACTCCAAGTTGCGATAGGCGAGACTCAGAGATGAAGCTTAGATCAACGGTCCACATCTTTTGATGTATTGACGGTCAAGATCATTTCGTGATCTCCCATCTCGCTGATCCTAAGATGGAGATTTTCGTCACTCCAAGTCACGATAGGCGAGACTCAAAGATGAAGCTTAGATCAACGGTCCACATCTTTTGATGTATTGACAGTCAGGATCATTTCGTGATCTCGCATCTCGCTGATCCTAAGATGGAGATGCTCGTAACTCCAAGTTGCGATGTGCGAAACTTCGAGATGGAGCTTTATGGTGCTCTGATCTTTCGCCACGCGTCCTCTTGATCCAACGGTCCTCGATTAAATCGCGATCTCACATCTCATGAATCTGGAGATGAATCATCTCGACTCTCCAAGTCGCGATCTGCGAAACTCCGAGATGGAGCTGAGATCAACGGTCCACGATCTCGATGATTCTACGGTCCAGATCTCATGGTGAGCTCGCATCTCGCAATTCCTTTGACTTTCCAGTCAGCGACATGACGATCTTTCTCCACGTGTCCTCTTGATCCATCGGTCCACGATTAACTCGCTATCTCGCATCTCATGAATCTGGAGATGAAACATCTCGACTCTCCAAGTCACGATCCGTGAAACTCCGAGATGGAGCATAGATCAACGGTCCACGATCTTGATGATTCTACGGTCCAGATCTCATTGTGAGCTCGCATCTCGCGATTCCTTTGACTTTCCGGTCAGCGACATGACGATCTTTCACCACGTGTCCTCTTGATCCTCCGGTCCACGATTAACTCGCTATCTCGCATCTCGTGAATCTGGAGATGAATCATCTCGACTCTCCAAGTCGCGATCCGTGAAACCCCGACAGAGAGTCGGATCAACGGTCCACATAACCCCTTGGGATGGATGGTCCTCCTTCTTTCAGGATTTTGTGAGCCCCTTTTCTCCTTGCACTTTAAACACCGTGCAGATTCTCATTGATCCAATAGTGGTCAGACCCTGTGCTCAGATCTGACGGTTGAGACCTATCCTCCTCTTTAGCGAGCTCTTCTGCTCTATATTCAGATCTGACGGCCCTCGTTCTGTCGGGAATTTTGAAAGGATCCAACGATCAGAAATGCTTCTCAAGCTTTACGAGCCTTCGATCATTCGATCAACCTGAACTTATCTTCCTGAATATCACTGCGCTACTGATCATCGCTGCTGTACTCAAGCCATCATCACTGTTGTACTTGCCATCAATGACAAGCATACGCTGCCTGTAAAACATGCCAAAAATCCTCTGTACATTCTTCCTGTACCCATGCCATCTTCATTACTGTACTTGCCATCAATGACAAGCATATGCTACGTGTTAAACATTTTCCAACAGGAGATTCCTGCAAGGTGTGCAGTTGAATTCATCTGCAAGGAGTGCGTTGATGAAGGCTCAATAGTTTAACTTTTGTTCTCATTCACCCAGAAGTGGAAATGGGTTGTTGAAGCCGTGCAGGGAGTGCGCAGGCTGAAGAAGAAGCCTCAGTTGTAAATCCAAGCAAAGGAGATCTAAGACTGTTGCTGCAGGAGTTGCGCAGAGTCGGAAGGATTCAACACTTGGGAAGTTGTTGAATGTTGAGCGCAAGGAGTGCGCGCAAGTTCCTCTGAAGAATCAGAGTGGAAAAGCTCAGGAGGTATAGTACCTTCGTGATAGCGTTAAAGGAGAGCACAGGAGTTTTGTGCCGAGGAAGGTTTGAGCAGGAGATGCAAGTGCAGGTGTCAGAGGACAAGTTCTGAGAAGGGATACTTAGCCATTCTCAAGAAATCTTCAAGGAGGAAGAAATCGACGGTCAGTATTCGTAGGGGAAGATTGACGAAATCCCGTCAGCCATTAGATCTCAGGAAGTTGCACAGGGTTAGATCCCGTCAGCCGTTAGATCCCGTCAGCCGTTAGATCCCATCAGCGAAAAGAGTTAGCCGGAGGGAGCTAAGGTGTGCAGAGAGTACCATCGCGGATCGGGAATCGGGGATCCGTGAGGTGAGTGATTCACGACCTCGTGAGTACCGATTTCCCGATGGGAGATTTCCCGATAAGAGCAAAGAACACGTGGGTGAATATTCATCGGGGTTCAGGAATTTGTGAGACCCGATCCTGTGAGTTCAGGACTCGCGATCTTGCAAGGTCCGATTTCCCGATAGGGCAAAGGGAGAACGTCAGGAGAGTCCTGTGGGTGTAGAAAAGTACCGATAAGGGATTTGAAGAGTGGTTTAGCTCTTCGGGCCGAAGGAAGCGAAGGTCCTGGTGGGAGCGGGCATGCTCTGGGTGGTGCGTTTGCATCACCTAAGTAGCCCTCTTAAGCAACCTCCCTAAGTTGGCCACTACAACCGCCCTAAGAAGCCCTCTTAGAGGTGCTATGAGGTTGAAACATGACATAAAGTTGTCTTGGCATAAGGTTGACGCTTTTCATGTGTTTGATGCTTGACATAAAGTTAACACTATATCAAAACTTTATTTACATGGTTAGTTACAATAGGGAAAATAGTTTCCAAAGCTATATAATTCAACACTCCCTCTTAACAAGGAAGGTACTTTCCTAGTACCAATTGTTACATCCATTTGTCTTTACTTGGATATTGACTTGTTGATCCATGTAGAATCTATTCATTAAGAGAAGTTTTGTATACATAGCTAGCATTGGGATCAATAGAATCTCTGGTGAGCACACTGATGTCATTAAAAGATTTTTATTCACTCAGTTCAACAAGATTTGTGTGTGCAGTTCATCAAGAACTATCCTACTAGCCATATGCTAGAGGAAGCTATACAGTTCACCAAGAATTGTCTTACTCAGTGCCAGTCCTTTTTCATACTGGATGAGTAATCTTAGAGCCAATCCTTTTTCATACTAGATAAGAATAAAATAGAATAGCCCACATCCTACATGTAAAGGACTTGCCCCATTATTGTCACCAGAATCCCATATGCAACTCCTTACTCTCTCTTATGAGGGACCAGTCCAAGTTTGCATCTGAAGTACTCAAACTTCACCTTTGATAGAGGTTTGGTTAGCACATCTGCAACCTGCTCATTGGTAGCCACATAATAAAGCTTCACTGCTCCCTTTTCTACCACATCACAGATAAAATGATACTTGATTCCAGTATGCTTTGATTTGTCATGAAATACGGGGTTCACTGACAACTTTATGCAACTTTGATTGTCACAGTAGATATTAGTAGCATCTAACTCAATATCAAATAATCCTGAAATTAATTTCCATAGCCATACAACTTCAATACATGCTAAACATGATGTCATATATTTTGCCTTAGCTGTACTGAGTGCAACACTGGTTTGCTTCCTGCTAAACCATGAGATCATACCTGATCCCAAACTAAACCAACATCTCGATGTACTCTTACAATCTGTGACACTACCAGCCCAATCTGAATCAGAGTATCCATGTAGTCTGAACTCACAATATGCATCATACTTGATACCATACTCAATGGTACCTTTCAAGTATCTCATCACATGTTTTGCTGCGATCAAATGAACATGTATGGGTTCAACCATATACTAGCTTAAAGTGTTCACAAAAAAACATATGTTTGGCCTTGTGTTCGTTAAATACATCAATGAACCAATCAATTTCCTATACAAAGTGGCATCCACTATCTCTGATGAAGTACCACATAATAACTTTGGATTTGTCGTCATAGGTGTAGTCATGGATTTACAATCCATCATTACAAATCTCTTTAGAATTTCCACAACATATTTTCCTTGACTAAGACAAATATCACTTGGATTCTGCCACACTTCTAGACCTAGGAAATAGTGCATCTGACCCAGATATTTCATTTTGAATTCCGAAGCAAGATTCTTCTTGCAATCAATGATGAGATTTTCATTTCCTGTTAGAAACAAATCATCTACATACAATAGTAGGGTCACCTAATCATCATTCTCAATCTTATAGTAGAGATTGGAATCTTTTTTACTCTTGATAAAGCCCAAGGTCATCAGAAAATTATCAATTCTTCCATACCATGTCCTGGGTGCTTGCTTCAAGCCATACAAGGATTTCTTTAATCTGCACACATGTGTCTGACTGTCATGTGTCTCAAATCCTTGTGGATGCTCCACATACACTTCCTCTTCTATCACACCATTCAGAAAAGTAGTTTTTACATCCATATGATGTAGTTTCCATCCCATCTTTGCAGCTATAGCCATAGTAGCTCTAATGGAAGTGTATCTTCCCATAGGAACAAAGGTTTCTTCGTAATATATTTCCTCTTTCTAAGAGAACCCACGAGCTACAAACCTTGCTTTGTATTTCTCAATATTGCCATCTGTAGCATGATTGATTTTGTATAACCATTTATATGTTACCATAGATTTTTCTTTTGGTCTCGAAACTATGTTCCAAACATCATTTTTCACAATTGATTCATATTCTTCAATCATGGCATCCTGCCACACTTTCTTCTCAGCAGCTTGCTAAACATTGTTAACTTACTTCTTGAACAGATTCCTCTTATGAAAGAGTCTCGTGACTTCAGAAATCCATTCAGAGTAGTCAATACTAACTCAGCTTCTTCAACTGAGTCACCGATAGCTATAATTTGTTCATTAATCTGAGAAATTCTTGTAAAGAAGGCATGAATAGATTCAGACTTTTGCATATTTACATTTTTGAGTTGAGTCCTCAAATCCATCTTCCTGTTTATGTTCCTTCCTTCATATAGACGAGATAGAGCATCAAACATCTCTTTTGGAGTCTTCAAGGATGGTACCTGAGGAATAAGATGGTATTTTATAGAATCTGCAATTATTCTCTTTGCCCTTATCAGATTTTTCCTGTACTTACCTTTAGCTTCTTCTTCCTCAAGTTCTGCAACCTCTTCCATAACATAATCTGATAATTCATTTTCTTCCAAAACAAGGGATATTCTATACTTCCATGCTCTGAAGTTATCAGGTCCCTCAAGTTTCTCATCAAGCTTAGTGCTTGACATCATCTTGTCCTTGTTTTTTACTTCCTTCAAAAACTGAAATACTGTAGTCTCCTTCACAAAGCTAATAACTCTCTACATAAACGGCTTCTTACAGGGAAGCTCTGATACCATGTTGAAAAACTAATGTATGTAGTTAAATTTAAAAAATTTACAGCATACAACCAACATACCAATACATCTGCATATATGAGGATCACTGAAAGTGAGAAAATCACAGAGAGAACACAAGTATATCGTGGGAAACCCTCTTGGGGTAGAAAACCCAGGCAAAACTTCTCTTTAGATTCTTCAACAAAGTACAATACCAGTACAAGACTTTAGAGTAACTAGCCAGGACTCAGAGGGCTGAAAAAGTACCTTTGTTTCAACACTTACAAACTTCACAAATAGATAGAACTAACACTTATAGTAATAGCTTGACAAAATCACCAAAAGATAACTGACTTTCCTTCTTGTTGTAGCAGACTTATGGTAGCTTTAACAAAATATTTGTAGAAGCCTTATATCAGCAAGGAACAATAGAAGACTTCAACAAGAATAGAGTGCTTGTATCGACAACATACTTCAACAACTAGCTGCCATATACCAACACAAGACTTTAGCAACTAGAAGCCATATACCAGCAAATTATTCCAGTAGATATCAGTCATATACCAACAAAATACTTCAAAAAATAGACGCCTTGCCTCAACAGAAGACTCCATCAAAACAAAGGTCTCCAAATGTTAAGTGAATGCCCCATTTTATAGGGTGATCTCCTTCCCTCCTTTGGATGCCAAGAGTCACCTCCTAATGTTCCCAAGAGCCACTTCCCAAAGCTCCCAAGAGCCACCTCCTAATGCTCCCAAAGTTCACTTCCTTTGTCTCTTCTAGAGGCTTCCCTAAACTGGTGTCTTAGGATTGTATGACAGTTGTATAACAGTTGTCATACCACCACCCTAAGCAGCCCCGCTAAGTTGGCCACTCCAACCACCCTAAGCAGCCCTCTTAAGCAACCTCCCTAAGTTGGCCACTACAACCGCCCTAAGCAGCCCTCTTAGAGGTGCTATGAGGTTGACACATGGCATAAGGTTGTCTTGGCATAAGGTTGACACTTGTAATGTGTTTGATGCTTGACATAAATTTAACACTATATCAAAACTTTATTTACATGGTTAGTTACAATAGTTACAATAGGGAAAATAGCTTTGAAAGTTATATAATTCAACACAAAGGGGCACCCTTTGTAACGTATCTCTAACATTTTTCCTTTTGATTCTTTCAATTTTGTCATTATTTCATTTATGTATATATTTCATTGTATAGTCATTTAATTTATATGATTATTGTCAATATCATTTCATTTATTTGATTATTATTTATTCTTTTCACACATGTACTTATGTTGGTTATTGGTGAGAACTGAGAACTTTGTTTTGTGGATTCTAAGGTTGTCGCATCCTCTCCTTCTTGAAGATCGAGCACACGTCCCCATATGGAGCCAGATGTTGACCACCTATTTCAACTAGGTGTCAACATCATGTGCCATGAATATATATGAACTAGTGCCATGACAAAGCCCTTTGTAGCAATGTTTCCATTTTGGGGAGAGGATAGTTGTCCTTTGTGCAAGCAATGTTCAAGTTTTTGAAATCTATACATAGCCTGATTTTACCATTCTTCTTCCTAGCAACAACCAAGTTTGAACACCGTGAAGAATGTCTAGTTTAGGCTATAATTCCTGCTACTAACATTTTCTGTAACTCCTGTTGAACCCAAGGAGCTAAAACTTGGGGTTAATCGGTCTCAACTTCTGTCTAAAGGGCTTAGTATCCTCCTTTAAAGGAATAACAAGATAAATTCCATCTTTCCTATAGACCTTGTGTTCATCATAAGTGAAAGACAAAACATCCTTATACTCTTTTAACAACTTGATAATTTCTTTCCTTTCTTCTATAGGAGTTCTTTTTCCTACTTTCACCATCCTAGGGTCTTTATCAGTTCCTATGTTGACCTCAAAGTGATCACGTGGTTTTGTACCTGATTCTTCCTTTGGTTTGTGACCATCTTGTCTATCAAACAATCTTTCTTGTGCAATAAGGCACCTAGGAACTAGATTAACCTTATTATCATTTTCTGTGTAATTACAACCCTCTTCTTTCTCATTGACATGAAACTCAGAAAACTCGTGTATTTGATTCAAGAATCTAATGGCCTATTTATCATCATCAAATATTTGCCAATGATCCATATTATCAAGAACTGCGGCCTAAATATAACTTCTACCGAAATATTTTCCTTAATCAAATCATGGGAAAGATGAAAGGTGGAAGCAACCACAACTAGCTCATCTGCCTTATAATTTTGTTCTCTCGAAATTACAATAATATTCAAAGCATCTAGACTTTCTATGGAGTCCCACATTGCATTCCTATACTTCTTTAACCTTTCAGACTTGCAAGCAAATTTGTTCTTAAGTGTTTGTATGACTAAGTCTAAATCCCCCTTTATGTTTAAACATTTGACACCCATATCTTTGCAAATCTCTAAACCAAGAGACAAAGCCTCATACTCAGCCACATTATTTGTAGCATCAAACTCCAACCTATAAGCAAACTTAAATTCTTGACTAGTTGGAGATTCAATGACTATCCCAACAACTTTTTCAGCTCTAGAAAAAGCACCATCAAAATGCATACCAAATCTCATTAACTCTTTCTTCTTTAATATCATCTTCTGTAGGTGCCAGAGAGTTAGACAAGATAGCATAATTTCCAAGGTTATAATCTCTATACTTCAATTCATTTCTAGGATTCCTTGGGTCTTCTACATGATACCTTCTTTCCAATTCTCTATTCAGTTTAAACGTGGCTCCATATGGAGTATGGATGGTAGCATAAGTTAGGTCCATTTGTAGATTACCCCCCAAATCTGCAGTTGTTTTTCTTGAAAGCAACATACCCCAAGTATCTAGCACCTCTGTCACTACTATATCCATTTCTATCATGATATCCGGGAAAGCAACCAAGTGTACTTGCAAACTTTTAATCAAACCATGTACTTCAATTGTTTTACTATCCATGGTACAAACGTTATGGCAAGGCCTTGAAATCTTTAAATTTAACTGTTCCATTACTTTATTAGTCATAACATTTGAGCTAGCTCCAGAATCAAGCATGAAATTATGAAGTATATGATTGTTCACAAGTAGAGAGAGGAAAAAAGGTTGGTTCTTTTTGTTTCCCCTATCCCAATTTTGCAAAATTACTAGTGCATGTTGGTAATATACCTCTGGTGGTCTGTCAATACTATTTTGAGGAGGATATTCTATGGATTTAAGCAACTTTTCCCTTTGAGATGGGATCTTCATAATTTTTGAAACAGGAACCAACATTTTTGCATTATTGAGCCATCCCCCTAAATCAATATTTAAATATGAATTTGCATGCACATTCGATTTAGGAGGGGAGTGAGATACCTTAGGAATGTTTTCTTGAGGTCTATCTTGTTTTCTTTGTCCATTCCTATGGTAAGTAATACCTCTATATGTTAAGCCCTAATATTGGCTCATTACCCCTTAATTGGGGCATATTACATTAGTAATGTTATTTTATTTATGTCGGCTTTATTCCATTATTTGTAATTATACCTCCTAGTCTCCTATATATACCAAGGAGATATTTTCAATTGGAATCATCTTGTACTTGAACATTTATGTGGGGTAAAAGGAGGTTGCCCCATCGAAGAGGCTTATTATCTGAAATTATCTCTTTTTCAAGGCGTTGAGTACTTATTCTAAGGTTTTTGTATGCTATATTGATATTTGGTTCTTAACATATGGTATCAGAACTCAAGGTCTTGGGGTTTCGCTGCTACATCTGAGACAACTTGGAATTTTCACTATAATTTTTTTTCTACAACGTTTCAGAAGGAATGGATTGGAGGATATTTAGTATACGGATCAAGGTACGTTGGGTTAAAATTTCAGCTCCTAAGGCATTATACTTTAGGAGATACAACCTGTGCAAGATAGGGTTCTGGAATCATCCTGAACTGAGTCATTGCGGAATTTTCGCTATAAATATTTTTCTATAACATTTCAGACCTTGAACTCCGAAGGCTATTCACAGAAATTAGTAAAGTATCTGTGGTAAAACTTTCAACTTCTGGGTCATCTTACATTTGTAGATACACCCTGTGGAAGATAGGGTACCTGACTAGTCCTATTGACTAGTCTCAAGAACGTGTTCCAGGTAAAACAATCATAACTTCTTCCTAGAGTATCCAGATTGTGTGAGACTAGTTTCATTGGATAGTGGACATTCTGTATTATTTATGGTATGAGTTTCAGAATTTTATATCAATTATTTTGTGCGGGGCACGCTAGACAAGTGAGATCTCCTGGAAAGGACAAAAATCAGAAGTTGTGGGGAAGTTACCGTAAATTCCACTTGGCACATCCAATTTTGATCAGACCTGTGGCATTGAAGAGAAGAAATATCACAGAACTACATAAAATAAAGTTTCATACCCAGAAGGGCCGAAACTTGGGAGATACAACAGAACAAAGATTGTCTAGCAGAACCACCTCAAAATCAAGGTTCAAAAGTGATACTTGGCCAACATGCCACCCAAAAAGGGAACTTCTACACCAAATAATCCTCCAGACAATCCTACTTGGACTCTTGATGAAGGTGAAGAAATGTGTAGGGACATAAATTATTTACAAAAGAAGATAGTAACAAAAGATGAACTACAAGAGATGGAAGATAAGTTGGAGGCAAAGATGGATGGTTTAAAAGAGGAGATCATGGAAGTATTGAAAAATTTCGTAACAGAGAAGACACCTAAAAGTGAAAATGCATCCCATGAAATTCATGATGTGGACACAAGGAAGGTGAATCAAGAATGGAGAAACTCCAACTTTGGATTGAAGACCAACCACGTTCCTAAGATTGATATGAGGAAGTTTGATGGCAAGGACCCAATCACATGGATACTTCAGATGGAGCAATTCTTTGATCTACATAATGTGCCACATACACAAAAGCTACGAATTGCTTCTTTATATTTAGAACCCAATCAATTTGAATGGTATCGATGGATTTGTTCTCGCAAATCACTTGTCACTTGGACAATTTTTAGGGAAGAAATGATAGCACACAATGAGGATACAAGGAGCAATACCTTCTTTAGCCAATTGATAAATCACAAGCAAAAGGGTTTAGTTACCGAGCACATTGAGAACTTCCAAAGATTGAATATAAAGGTAACAGATATTCCAGATGAGCACTTGATTGATGTATTCATAGGAACTTTAAAGGATAACATTCAACACGAGGTTTGCCTTTGAAAACCCAAATAATTGGAGAATGCATTTAAGGTGGCAAGAAATGTTGAAAGTAAAAATATGGCTATGGCTACTAGAAGGACCAATCCTAACATCTATAGAGAGAACAATTCTCCTCCTTCTAAAACACCTCAACCTACAAGGTTGACACCTCAAC
>ML777964.1:998723-1038733 GCA_009831015.1 Picea engelmannii
GAGACATTTTCATTTGGAATCATCTTGTACTTGAACATTTATGTGGGGTAAAAGGAGGTTGCCCCCTCGAAGAGGCTTATTATCTGAAATTATCTCTTTTTCAAGACGTTGAGTACTTATTCTGAGGTTTTTCTATGCTATATAGATATTTGGTTCTTAACACTATACTTGGCCATTTCTAAAACTTGTTGTGGAGTAGGCTTAGGACCATATTTTTTTGTTGCTTTACTTGCGACATTATTCATGCAGTTTACATTACTACCTTGTTCACAAAATTCATCCAATCATGCATGTTTTTGACCACCTATTTCAACTAGGGGGTCAACTCCATGTGCCATGAAGCTATGTACTTGATGGTGCAACAAATTTTGAAGACTTATTGGTTTTACAAGGCATTTTTGCCCCGACACGTCTTTTTGTAACTAGAATTTCCACTCCCCTACATGGGATAATAATGTAATGGGTCTGCATGGATCATATTGTAGGTTAGTTTCTTAAGACTTTATCATTAAGGAAGTCCTTTCATCGAGTGTTTTTTTTCCTTAGGTAATTAATTTGGCCTAACCAGCCTTTTTAATTACCCTTGAGTTTTTCACTCCCACATAATCCTCCAAAGTGGTGAAAGGAGTTCTAATGATCGAGGCCTATGGGTGACTAGGGTCTAGGAATATTGTAAATGACCATGCTAGACATTTTCTAGAGTCTTGCAGAATTTCGTCGAGTTTTAATAGTTTCTTTTTTATTTTTTAAAATTACCCAATTAATGATAATTTTAATTATTTTTTAAGTAAAAATGTAAAAACTAGGTCCTTGGGATTTTTGATAGGGGTATTTGTACTAAAACGAAATGGAATGAGACCCCCTACACCCTTGGACCAAGTTTCATCTCAATTGGACAAGTTTTGCTAGGTCTTTGTCCATGAGGAGTCCAAGTCAGTCTAGAGTAAACAATTTAATTGCTTAATTGACAAGTCAAAATGTCAATTTTTGTAAATAATAAAGAAAAAAGGTTAGAGAAAGAGTGGGAGATAATCCTAAACCTCTTTCCTAAGTTAGAAAAACACTTTTCCTAACTTAAACACCCCCTTCATCTAGCCACCACTTCATACCATCCATCTCCGTAAGAAAGTTGCGCCCCCCTTGAGGAGAAAGTCAAGTAAAGTGAAAAATTAAATGAAGAAACTTGCTCTCTCCCTAAGTTCACTCCCCAAAGTCTAATTTGTTGTTGTAAAAAGTAAAAAAGGTGCCACCTCACCACCTCACTCATCTACCAAAACCCTAACATGCTCAAAACCCTAAAAGTGTGCCCCCCTTGAGATGTTCAATGACTCTTGATTGATGGACACTTGGAGAGCATCCAAGAGGGGTAACTCTTGGCTCCCAAGTATAAAAGAAAGCCTCCCCTGCCTCATTTCACACATCTATTCTCAGTCTTGTTACTATACCCAAATCTCTCCCACTCCTCTCTCTCTTCTTGTTATCATTATTTCTTCTTAAGCTTGTAGCAAGTATTTGCTCAAGCTTGCTTCTATTGGAATAAATAAAAGCTTTGGAGGGAATTTCATGGTGCATTTGGAGTCTTCTTGATGCTCCTTATGGTTTTGGTTTGAGGTGATATTGCTGCCATATCTTTCTTGTGGGTTTTCTTGCTTTAAAATTTAATTAGGAGATCCCAAGCAAAGTATTTTGCTTGATTAAATTTATAGTAGTATTGTTATAGACTTAGTGGGTTACTTGTATGGTATTGAAAAGTATTTTGCAATTTCCATTTCATGTGCTCACCTCCTTATTGTTTTGTAGCAAGATCTCACTTATTTGCAGGTCAGTAAGGGTTTGGACAAACAATTTTCAGAATTGGGAAGTTGTTTGTTCAACCAAGATACTCCTCCATTTATTCGTTGTTCTAACTTCTATCATTTCTTGAGGATTTGTGGTAACTTTTCAGTTCTGAAATAGGCTTAAAATCATATTACATGTTCATATTTTTAAGGTAAAAAATTATGTTTTCACTAACATAAATTTTTTGTGAGTTTTTTGTACATTTTCAACATTTCCAGCAAGCTTTAGCTTGCTGATTTTTGCAGATTCTTGCCAGAAAAGGGGAGGTGTTGTCCATTTTGGGCCACAAAACACTCAAGAAGGGCCTCCGACTTGGGGTAACAAAACCCTTACTTCTCTCTTATTCTTTGATTGTAAGCAAGCCCCAAGAGAATCTCTAGGGCTTTCACTTCTTTTAAAAAGTATTTTTCTGCGTTTTTTCTTTTATTTGCCTACACCTTGCATAGTGAATTGGCCTAGCCACCCATGCAATATCGTAAGGCTAGGATTTAAATTTAATTTTGTGTTTTAAGTTTCATCTTGTTTGCCCCACTTTTCCTTAAGACAAGGTTGTGTGTGTAATGTCCCCCACCTCTTGATGAAGAGGATTGGAGAGACTTAGTCGTCTAGTCATCCCCACTAGACTATAATCTCATGCAACATGGGGGAAAGTTAGCTAAACTCAATGTTACAATATGAAGTTGACTTGAAAAGGTAAATTGTAACTCAATGAGGAATTAGATCACCTGAGGTTGAGTTAGGAGTTAACCCTAGGGGTTAACTAACTCAACAGAGAGATAGAATGGAGGTATAAAGGAAAGGCAAGGGTGCACCTCTCACTCATCTTAGATTATTATTTCATATTGCTTTTGGGCTCTTGAGCACACAATTTTGAGGGTTTTGAGGGTTTTGAGAATACAAACCCTAGACAACAATTTGGTGGTGAAAGATTCCACCTATCTTGTTCCAAGCTTGGTCTCGGGGATGAAATACTCCACCCACACCATTCTACAGTAGTTACAGGTATCATCATTCATCCAGGACATCTGCAGGTCGTACCCTTGAGGGTTTTCAGCAAGGGGGCGCACCATTCTTTGAAGGAAGTTAGATCCAAGAGATTGACAGGGCTTTTGGACATTCTAGCACTTGGGTTTTTCTTGCAGGGCCTTGATCATCAGTTCTAATGCATTTTGAGAGAGTTATTCTTGCCATATGATTTCCTAGAGTAGTGGAACAATTTGGAGAGAGGGAGGGTGCTACTGAGACCCGGAACTATTCATTTTGGAGGGGTATACTTCAGATCTGACCTTGAGACTTCACCTAGTGGCTTGCAATGCCCTGATATATCTTTCTAGGAAGTTTCAGGGCATTTGGAGGTCTCCTTCATCAGGGACGAATTGTTGGGCATTGACAGGATTCAGGAAGGCGCAACTTCACTTGAGGATTCAACATTTGGAGGAGCATCTCTTGGAATTTCGGCCTGAGCCTTCAGGAGGGGGTTCTACTCACCCCGATCTATCATTCTACAGGGTTTGGAGTCATTCGGAGGCTTCCATCAGCTAGGCCGAAATATTGGGTCTTCTCAGCTCTTCAAGAAGACATGCCATCAGCCAGGGGGTTTGGACTTGACCCTGGTTCTTCTTGTATTGGTATTCATCTTGTATCCAGCCTTTGGAGGCTTGCATCTTCTTATCGAGAGAATTTTTTAGTAGCTCATATCTTATCTATTGGATCTATCTGATGTTATTCCAGATCTACATCCTTATTATATTAGGTTCTTTCTTATTATATCAATAAAGGTCAGATCTATGTTGTTTGGCTCCATATCTGTTGTTGCTTCTCATATCTTCTATTTCCATTGTTATACCTTCAGATCTATGCTTGATAATCGAAACTATAAACCCTAAGAACTAACTCAGAAGTAAACCTGCAAGCAAACACACACACGTCAATTAAACAGTGAGCAGTTAGTGTTCCAAGCGAAAAAATTGGCTTGGGAACATTACAGTGGTATGAGAGCCCTTGTAATGTCCCCACTTTGGGACATCATTACATTACAAAGGGTTATGATGACCAGAGTAGCCAGATGGAGGTTATAGCGAGTACAAAGATGATTGAGATGTATTTTGGGGTTTGGCTTGCATCGCTCATCCGATTTCATCATTATGATCCATTCTGCACAAGTTGGCTTTGGTTCCGTTGCATTCCGACGATTTCCATGATTTTGAGTATTTTGAGCTATAAGTTAATTAAATTCACTGAAGAGGTCATTTTGGGCACAATACTTGGAGTAACCTCTTAGTGTAATAGCTCATTGGAATCAGGAGGAACAGGACTACAGGATAGGATGATGAGAAGTGACTTTCAGTGGCTAGGGAAGCCACTAGGAGAGATAAGGTGCTTTTCAGAGGTAAAAGGTTAATTAATTAATTAAAGTGATTTAATTAATTAATTAATAATTAAAAAGAAAAGTCACTTTGGAGAGACAAGGGGATGCAGGAAATATAAATAAGAGGCAAGGGCCTCTATTTATTCATTCATGTATGATTATCATTTTGATATCTAGCTTCTAGCTAGAGAGCCCATACATTGGGGGTTTTGAGGGTTTTGACTTAACAAACCCTAGAGGATGATTCAGTGGTGAAATATTCCACCTAGCTTGTCCCAAGCTTGGTCTCGGGGATGGAATACTCCCCCACACCATTCTAGTTCAGATCTACACAGTGTAGGAGGGTTCTACACCAGCCACAGGCACAGGAAGAGAGAGAGGGCGCACCATTGGGGGTTTCCAGCAAGGGGGGCGCACCATTCATTGAAGGAAGGTTCGTTGCAGCAGTTTGAGAGGTCTCTTAGAGATTTGAGCACTTGGGTTTTACTTGGGTGGCCTTGGCCATGATTTGTAGTGCCTCTTGAGAGAGTTTTATAGTCCAGATGATTCCCTAGAGCATTGGGGCGAATTAGAGAGAAGGAGGGCATTTTTGAGATTCGGATCTATTAAGTTTGGAGGGGTTATACTTCAGATCTAACCCTGAGACTTCACCCAGTGACTTGTAATGTCCCGATCTACCTTTATGGAGAGTTTCAGGTCTTTTGGAGGCCTCCTTCATCAAGGCCGATATTGTAGGGTTTGACTCTTTTCAGGAGGGCACAACTCCACTTGAGGATTCAACATTTGGAGGAGCAGTCCTTGGTATTTCGGTTTGAGATTTTAGGAGGGGACTCTACACATCCCGATCTACAGTTTGGCATCTTCATTGGACTCATTTGGGGGCTTCTTCAGCCGACCTGAATTATTGAGGTTTTCAGTCTTCTACTAGAGCGTGGATTTTCCAGTTGGGGGTCTGGTATTGCATACGACCTAGATCTCTACTTGTATTCAATCTTCATCATGTATCCAACCTTTGGAGGCTTATAGTATCTTCTTGGAGCATTTTGTAGCAGCTCCTATTATGTTATTGGATCCATCTGTTGAGCATTCCAGATCGGCATCCTCATTGTATCAGGTTCTATTATTATTATGAATAAGATCAGATCTAAGGAATTTTTGGGTTGTCTACTATATTGTTGATCTTACATATGGTTGAGGTATGTTCCATTACTATATCTATGTTGATTATTGCTACAAACACACATATAAACCATCAGTATAACCCTAAGCACAACCTAAAGGATCACTATAAGAAAAGTGTTTGACGAAATGTCACAACCAGTAAAAGTTTAAAAAGACACCCAAAACCGTGATGTTCCTGGCATATTGTCTTGGGAACATTACAGTGGTATCAAAGCTTAGATTCCTGC
Organism: Picea engelmannii; assembly: GCA_009831015.1. Taxonomy (NCBI): domain Eukaryota; kingdom Viridiplantae; phylum Streptophyta; class Pinopsida; order Pinales; family Pinaceae; genus Picea; species Picea engelmannii. The sequence goes on from ML777964.1 coordinate 1,004,340, forward strand.
CAGCCAGTGGGGATTAGCAGAGTTACAATGGAGATGAATATTATTAGCAGGTTTGTGGAGTGTGAGAGGGAATATGAAACCCTCAATGAGAATTTCAAGGGGATATTAACATTCCAATGGTTCCTATCCTATAAAAATCCTAGTTGGAGCAAAGAAGAAATTACATATTGGGTCAAGGAAATGGAGGAAAACAGAGCAGTCATAGCTAGATGGAAGGAAGAACAGAGCATCCCCACACCCAATGAGAGCACGCAACTTTGCTACAGTTGCAAGGTGCCTTGGGAACCAAACCATAGATGTAAGGGTAAGAAGCACATTAGTGAAGTGCACCATGACAGTGATGATGAGGTGTGTGAGGACACAGAGCTAGATCTAGATGCTTATGTGGAGAAGGGCGATGATGCTAGTGACTCTTGCACAGAAGCTAGTGATTCTGACACGCTTGAGGAGGATAGTGATGCTTGCACACTTGTAGATACTAGTGATTATGGCGTGATTGGGGAGGATGGTGACCATTATGTAGTGGATAGACAGTCGGAGGAACAGGATGATAGCCCCTGCATTGCAACAGACATATCACATGGTGTTGATGACCCTACACCTCAGTAGAGTGGAGACACTACTTGGGGTTCACACGTGTTAGCACCTGGATCTGATGAGCTCCCTATGAGGGCCATGACACATTTGTTATCCTCTCAGGCACCCACGATAGCTACATCACATGAGGATGCCAGTAGTATGTCAGATATGATGGAGGAGCCTTTTGTGAGGGATGCACAACATGGACACATGAATCCACAAATCCAGGAGGAGACATATGACGTGAAGACATTTGATCTTACATTCACACACCAACATGAGAGATTGAGTCACCACTTTTGGAGACTCCATTAGTTGAGCAGATTATGGAGACTGACAGGATGAGGGGGCACTTACTTCCAGGATCGGCCTACATTGAGGAGGATACACTCTTTATTAGTTAGGATGACCATAGCATGTGTCTAGACACATCTATATGGGATCCAGGCGCAAATGATAGTAGCAGGGTGAGTGCACAGGAGGATACAACTGCTCACACCGGTTACAGTGTGATTCAAAGAGAGCTAGCAGTTGAGGATGACGGACAGTCACATATGGGCAGACCCAGTAGCACAGTAGATAGGGATCAATTCAGTGCTTCATCTTGTGCAGAGAGTGATGTTGGGAATTTCGAGGTTGACACTAGCAGTTAGGGATATGAGGTGGCACCTCAACATGACTATGAACAGAAGTCACACTACTTGATAGGACAGTTGAGAGTCAATGAGAATATGATCATGGCAGCCACCGGGCGCATTGATGACATGCATGCATTGATGGCCGACTGCTATTGGAAGGCATCAATGGCACATGATAGTTCAAATGAGGCATTTGCCATAGATGACTTTCATACTCTCTTGGAGAGAATATCTGTGATGAGGACCGACTTCCAACAGTTATTGATAGATAGGTACTAGCTCTTGTGGATTGGCAAGATACATCACAGGGCCTCGAGGGAGCAGGAATTTGAGGTGGACCGACTCACTCAGGAGTTGGAGAGCACTCGAGGATTCTTGAGAGGTACACAGACAACCCTTCAAGAATCAGAGGAGCTTCTTGAGGAGATCCGTCAGAGATCCACTTCATCTATCCTAGTGGATACTCAGATATATCCTTCAATCACATGGATAGAGGGTGGTGGTGGTCTAGCAGAGGAGCACCAGTTGATGGAGGACACTTCCATTTGTGTCCCGAGAGTGGTTGACCTTCAGGTAGAGGTTGATCCAGTAGTACACCTGGGATCTATGATGCAATAGGAGCATGACATGAGTATGCAAGGGCATACAGTGATGAGTGATAGCTCACAGAGAGAGGTTGAGATATGCAGTCAGATTTGGACAGATGTATTTCTTTGCAGGGAGGAGACACACTTAGGAGAGCATGTAAATGTCTCTCCCTTGCAGTAGCGCATACTTGTGAGAGATCAGGTTCACCATTTCAGCAATTGCATGGGAGATGAGAGGTATAAGTTGGTTGACCAGGAGTCGGAGGAGTCACTTCCGGTTGTACTGGATGATTGGGAGTCGGTGATGATCACAGGAGAGTATGTACCATGGCCACCAGTGGATGAGATTTTGGTTGAATCCTTGGGATTGACCAAAGCATGTGATGTTTTACAGGTCTACAGTTAGCTACAAAGGTTTTTGTTAGCCTTTCCCGACACATTTATCATTGACAGCAGCATGAGGGGAGATAGAGAAGGGCAGAGAGCATGGAGAGTGAGTAGGTCGAGACCACATGACAAGAATACTTTTACAGCATACAACAAGTCAGAGGTGGACCATGTTAGGAAAACAGTTGAGACTTGGTACGTGATGGTGAGCATCATAGGCCAGGTGACAACAGATGAGCACCGAGGGCTTCCGACAGTGATCAGCCCGACACGGGAGCAACTAGCGGAGACTGGAAGTGATAAAATTCCAAGTTTTCCATGGAATCCGGGAGTTCATTTTGTTAGAATAATTTTTTACATCATGTTGACCCAGGTTGCGCCAGAGAGCCACACACTCCACCTTGGGTTGATTTGGAGTGGGCCCGCAGGTACTACTTCCATAGAGATGTTCTTATAGACGCAGCTTCTGGACAGCATGTCCAAGTTCTACAGGTACTTCAGCTTGAGAATCCAGGAGTGGAGGATCCATTATATATACAGGGAACAGTCAGGCATAGTGCAGTGTCAGCATGGTGATCTTCGACAAAGGTTAGCATGGGATCCAGGGATTGCCAGGTTGAGTATTTCACTGACTGACAGAGGCAAGTGCACCTTTGCAGGGGAAAGTTGTTTTGAATTTCCATTGAGCTTCAGTGTGGAGAGCACACCACTTGAGGGTGACTCACAGAGGTCTTGCAGTACCTCATTTTGGCATCAGCATGGGTAGTTGATGGAGGTTGTGTTGATATTGGTAGTATCTTGGAGGATGGACTCAGTCAGGGATGAGACCATTAGTCATGAGCAGGAGTTTCACGGTGTTGATACATTTCAGGATTATGCTTCCCAGGGGCTTGCAGTTCATGTCTTGATATGGGACCTAGGGGGTAGAGTGCGTGATGGTTCATCTTTGGATGGGGTCTACTTTGTGTCGCAAAGGTGGACATGGGATCCTGGTATTATACTTGAGGGGATTTGGTTATTGCTTGAGGACAAGCAATTTTCGAGCAGGGAGGACTGTAATGTCCCCACTTTGGGACATCATTACATTACAAAGGGTTATGATGACTAGAGTAGCTAGATGGAGATTATAGCGAGTACATAGATGATTGAGATGTATTTTGGGGTCCGACTTGCATCGCTCATCCCATTTCATCATTATGATCCATTCCACACACGTTGGCTTTGGTTCCGTTGCATTCCAACGATTTCCATGATTTTGAGTGTTTTGAGCTATAAGTTAATTAAATTCACTGAAGAGGTCATTTTGTGCACAATACTTGGAGGAACCTCTCGGTGTAATAGCTCATTAGAATCGAGAGGAACGAGACTACATGATAGGATGATGAGAAGTGACTTTCAGTGGCCAAGGAAACCACTAGGAGAGATAAGGCGCTTTTCAGAGGTAAAAAGGTTAATTAATTAATTAAAGTGATTTAATTAATTAATTAATAATTAAAAAGAAAAGTCACTTTGGAGAGACAAGGAGATGCAAGAAGTATAAATAAGAGGCAAGGGCCTCTATTCATTCATTCATGTATGATTATCATTTTGATATCTGGATTCTAGCTATAGAGCCCATACCTTGGGGGTTTTGAGGGTTTTGACTTAACAAACCCTAGAGGACGATTTGGTGGTGAAATATTTCAACTAGCTTGTCCCAAGCTTGGTCTCGGGGATGGAATACTCCCCCACACCATTCTAGTTCAGATCTACATAGTGCAGGAGGGTTCTACACCAGCCACAGGCACAGGAAGAGAGAGAGGGCGCACCATTGGGGGTTTCCAGCAAGGGGGCGCACCATTCATTGAAGGAAGGTTCGTTGCAGGAATTTGAGAGGTCTCTTGGAGATTTGAGCACTTGGTTTTTATTTACAGGGCCTTGTCCATGATTTCTACTACCTCTTGAGAGTTTTATGGTCCAGATGATTCCCTAGAGCATTGGGGCGAATTGGAGAGGAGGGCATTTTTTAGATTCAAATCTATTCATTTTGGAGGGGTTATACTTCAGATCTGACCCTAAGACTTCACCCAGTGACTTGCAGTGTCTCAATCTACCTTTCTATCGAGTTTCGGGTCTTTTGGAGGCCTCGTTCACCAGGGCCGAAATTGTAGGGTTTGACAGTTTTCAGGAGGGCGCAGCTCCACTTGAGGATTCAACATTTGGAGGAGCATTCCTTGGTATTTAAGTTTGAGATTTTAGGAGGGGACTCTACACATCCCGATCTACAGTTTGTCATCTTCATTGGACTCATTTGGGGGCTTCTTCATCCGGGCCGAATTATTGAGGGTTTTAGTCTTCTACTAGAGCGTGGCTTTTCCAGTTGGGGGTTTGGTATTGCATATGGCCTAGATCTCTACTTGTATTCAGTCTTCATCATGTATCCAACCTTTGGAGGCTTATAGTATCTTCTTGGAGCATTTTGTAGCAACTCCTATTATGTTATTGGATCCATCTGTTGAGCATTCTAGATCGGCATCTTCATTGTATCAGGTTCTCTTACTATTATGAATAAGATCATATCTAAGCCATTTTTGGGTTGTCTACTATATTGTTGATCTTGCATATGGTTGATGTATGTTCCATTACTATATCTATGTTGATTATTGTCGCAAACACACATATAAACCATCAATATAACCATAAGCGCAACCTAAAGGATCACTATAAGAAAAGTGTTTGACGAAATGCCACAACTATTAAAAGTTTAAAATTGAGGCAAGACATTATGTTTCTGGGCATAATGGCTTGGGAACATTACAGCCTTGATCCTCCCATCCTGTGAGGATTAGAGCATGCAGAAGTTCAATGGCATTTATATGGGCAGAAAAAGGAAACAGACAAGTGAGGCAGAGGCCGAAATGGAAGGATCAGGTGATGATAGTGAGCCACAAATGCTAGCAGGAATCGCTAGGGACTTACAACATTTGATAGAGGTGTCACAGAGAAACCGTGTACATCACTTGCAAGAAAACCAGGAGACAGTACGTAGGGGACAGACAGAGATGGGAGAGACCTTGAAAAATGCAAGTGATAGCCAAGAGTTGATATCACGACTTTTGATGTAGATGACTCATGAGGGAAAGGATCCAGAAACTTATGCCAACAGGGAAGCTAGTGGATCTCATTGTGGGAATAGACATCAACAAAAGCATCAATAGGAGCATGTTCCCTATTATCATACTGAGGGACAGAGCCATGGAGGAGGTGCGTCACAGGGACAAACACACAACAGGACCACTCATAGGCCCTATCTACCTTTGTTTTGGATGAACAGACAGAGCCAGAATTCCAAGACAAAATTGAGGACGATTTTGCACAGTATGTCAGGGAATACAACTCACTAAGATTAACAATCCAGATACAGATGACATTGGATCAATATTGTGGATTTAAACTCAAAGGCAAAACCAGGCCGTACCACAGGAACAATTATGAGTTAGAGCATAGGGCTAGAAAAATGGAGATCCCCTATTTTGACGGGTCTCCCAAGATGACTGCATAGGCTTGGGTGCAAAAGCTTGACACCTACCTGCAGCTTAACCCAATGACAGATGTGGATGCCATCAATTTTTCCACTATGTACTTGGAGGGAAAAGCTCATGACTAGTGGTACCATGGGTTAACTACACTTGGCCACAATCAAATAGTAGCTTACATAGAGCTCACACAGAAGCTTATTAACAGTTTTGACTAGGGGGATCCATAACTACACTTCAGGGAACTCACCCAACTTAGGCAGACAAGATCATCAGAGGTGTATATTGAAGAGTTTCAGAGGATAGCAGTCATGGTACAGGACGTGTCTCAGTCAAGACTCATGATGCTTTTCACAGAGGGTTTGATGGAACCCTTAAAGGGCTAGGTTAAGGATTTCAAGCCTACCAACTTACATGATGCTATTTGGAGGACAAGATATCTAGGCCCATCATCAAAATCTAAATTTATCCCTAGACCACCTCTAAATACCTAAGGACGAGACCAAAGACCTCCTATGAATCAAGTAGGAAGAGACCCAAGGGGGTTTGACAAAGGAAGAGGTAGGATGGATGAGAACAAAAGAAGAGAACTAAGGAGAAAGAAACTATGCTACACATGCAAAGAGCCTTGAGATCCATCCCACAAGTGTATGGGCAGAGGCAAAGCTCATTACATTGAGGTAACTTCAGATAATGAGGAGGATGAAGATTTTGGCCACCTACAAAACATAGAAGCAGACACCACCGAAACTACAAAAGAGGATGGTACAGGTCACGACAGTGCAACATAAGAGAAGCCTAGATTGGCATCCATCAGTGGGGTACCCAAGTACAACAACTTCAGGATGAGAGGGGTACTGCAAGGACAGAAAGTTTTGGTTCTCATTGATGGGGGTGCTTCTCACAACTTTATTGACTCATCACTACTACAGAGGAGGCACATACCCACAGTTGAATTTGAAGGATTCAAAGTGGAGGTAGCAGGAGGAAGCACCATGCCCTGTAACAGGTATATTCCAGGGATGAAGCTTACACTGGGTAGACATGACTTAGCACAGGACTTCTATGTGATGGACCTCCCAGATACAAACATCATCCTTGGAGTTCAATGGATTAGTACATTGGGACCAATCACCACCAACTACAAAACCATGGAGATGTCTTTCACAGAAGAAAGTGGGAAAAAGGTAGTTCTCAGGGGCATGTCAGGAAACACTGGTTATAGCAAAGCGCGTGGAGGCTATTTTCATAAGAGAGGACATTGTATATGTTGTTGAGTGTAGGATTTCAGTGCGTGTGGACAAGAAGGGCAAGGTTCACTATTCACCAGAGATTCAGAGGATCATTGACAAACATAGCAAGGTGTTTGGACCCATTCCACCAGGAGCACCACTGGATAGGGGGTTTGAGAAAATCATAGAGCTGGAAGAGGGAGCGAAACAAGTCATCACCATGCCCTATAGACACCCAAAGAAATACAAAGATGAGATAGAGAAGGCTATCAAAGAACTGTTAGACATGGGTCACATTAGACCGAGTTACAGCCCTTTTGCATCTTTAGTGGTACTAGTAAAGAAGAAGGATGGGACCATGCACATGTGCATTGATTACATGGAATTAAACAAGAAAAAAATTAAGAACATGTACCTCATTCCGAGCGGATTGATGAGCTATTGGATGAGCTTCATGGAGCTATTTACTTCACCAAGATTGACTTGCGCTCTGGCTATCATCAGATCAAAATGAGGGAGTAAGACGTCCCCAAGACTGCCTTCAAATATCACTACAACCACTATGAATTCCTGGTGATGCCATTTGGATTAACTAATGTAATAGCCACATTTCAATCTTGCATGAATCACGTCTTCAACAAGCAGTTGAGGAAGCACCTCCTAGTATTTTTTGATGACTTGTTGATCTCTAGCAGGACTTGGGAGGAACATATTCAGCATGTGGAACGGATTCTAGCCATCATGGAGGACCAATCCTTGTATGCAAAGGAGTCCAAATGTGAATTTGGAATGACAAAGGTCCTCTATTTGGGACACATCATTGGAGTAAAAGGGGTACAGGTGCACCAAGAGAAGATCCAAGCTATACTTGACTTGCCCACACCTAAGACCCTTATAGAATTGAGGGGGTTTCTTGGAATTTGTTGCTATTACAGGAGATTCGTCAAGGGTTTCTCACAACTTTGTGCACCCTTGATCGATTTGACCAAGAAAGGAGCCTTCAAATGGAGTTCGGAGGCATAGTTGACATTTGAAAAAATGAAAAGGGTAATGAGCACGTGCCCAATTTTAGCTCTACCAGATTTCGGCCTACCATTCACATTGGTGTGTGATGCCTTCGAAGAGGGCATTGGGGTAGTGCTTATGTAGAATAGGCACCCACTTGTCTATGAGAGCTGAAATTTGAGGGGCCCTGAGCTTATTTACACTATATATGACAAAGAAATGTTGGCCATCATGCATGCATTGGCCAAATTTAGACAGTACTTGGTAGCAGCAAGATTTGTGGTGAGATCAGATCACAATAGTCTTAAGTACTTTCTGGAACAAAAGGAATTGAACGAGAGACATCAGAAGTGGGTTAGAAAAATAAAGCCCTATGATTTTGACATTGAGTTTGTCAAGGGGAAGAATAACGTAGTGGCAAATGCATTATCTAGAAGGTCATTAGTTTATGCCATGACCGATATTTCAGTTGACTGGAAGGCTCACCTCTTAGTAGAATACTCAAAAAATCAGTTTGCATGTCAATTGATGGATGGACAGATATAGGATGACATATTCAGAATCATAGATGACATCATCTACTACAAGGGCCGAAATTTCTTGGTTCCTGAATCAACCTTCAAGGCCAAGGTACTGCAAGCATGCCATGATTCACCAGTGGTAGGGCACCAAGGAATTGTCAAAACATATAGGCAAGTAAGCGAAAGGTTTTCATGGAAAGGTCTGAAAGAAGATGTGATGTGCCACATCAAGGAATGCACTACTTTCCAGGTAAACAAGGATGAGCACACACATCTAGTAGGGTTGTTACAACCCCTACCCATTCCAGAGCACAAATGGGAAAGCATCTCTATGGACTTCATCACAGGATTTCCCAGGGCAAAGGGAAAGATTGTATTTTTGTAGTGGTGGACAGGTTGACTAAATTTTCACAATTCTTCTCCATTGCCACAGACTTCAGTGCAACAAAGATTGAAGATTTGTTCTTCAGGGAGATCTTTAGACTACGTGGCTTGCCCAAGACCATTGTTAGCGACAGGGATAGCCGATTTATGAGCACCTTTTGGTAGGATTTATTCAGGTTGGTTGGTATGGCCTTGACCCCTAGCACCAGTTACCACCCTCAGATTGATGGGCAAACCGAAATAGTCAACAAGTGGGTGGAAGGCTACCTCAGAAATTATGTAGCAGGGCAGTAGAAGGAATGGGTTAGGTGGCTACACCTGGGAGAATACTGTTACAACACCACTTATCATATGTCTATTGGTATGACTCCATTCAGGGCCTTGTACAGTTATGACCCTCTCCCCTTTGTAGAGATTGTCTTTGGTGATAGCAGAGCTCCTATGGTATAGGATTGGGTACAATAGAGTTAGGACATACTCAAGGAATTAAAAGATCATCTGCAAAGGGCACAGAATCAACAAAAGGTCTAGGCAGACAAACACAGGGTAGAGCGTACATTTGAGGTTGGTGACTTGGTTTACTTAAGGCTCCAACCATACAAGCAGGCTTCTATCAAAATAAGTGAAGTAGAAAAGCTCCTACCCGATTCTTTGGACCCTACAGGATCAACAGGAAGGTAGGGGTCGTGGCTTATGAACTTGAGCTTCCACAGGGAAACAAGATACACAATGTCTTCCATGTGTCATGCTTGAAGAGGGCCATTGGACAACACATCACCCCACTTGAGATACTGCCACCCTTAGATGAAGAGGGGAAATTGATATTAATGCCAGAGGAGATACTAGAGGTTCGGTAGAAGAAACTAAGGAAGAGGAGCATCAAGGAATACTTAGTCAAATGGAAAGACTTGCCTATTGAGGATGCTACATGGGAGAGTGAACATGTGATACAGGAGACAGGTTCAGATTAGCTTGTGGACAAGCAATTTCTATCAGGGGAGATTGTAATGTCCCCCACCTCTTGATGAAGAGGATTGAAGAGACTTAGTGGTCTAGTCATCCCCACTAGACTATAGTCTCATGCAGCATGGAAAAGTCAGCTAAACTCAATGTTATAATATGTAGTTGACTTGAAAAGGTAAAAAGTAACTCAATGAGGAATTAAATCACTTGAGGTTGAGTTAGGAGTTAACCCTAGGGGTTAACTAACTCAACAGAGAGATAGAATGGAGGTATAAAGGAAAGTCAAGGGCGCACCTATCAGTCATCTTGGATTATTATTTCATATTGCTTTTGGGCTCTTGAGCACACAGTTTTGAGGGTTTTGAGAATACAAACCCTAGAGAACAATTCGGTGGTGAAAGATTCCACCTATCTTGTTCCAAGCTTGGTCTCGGGGATGAAATAATCCATCCACACCATTCTATAGCAGTTACAAGTGTCATCATTCATCCAAGACATTTGCAGGCCGTACCCTTGAGGGTTTTTAGCAAGGGGGGAGCACCATTCTTTGAAGGAAGTTCGATCCAAGAGATTGACAGGGCTTTTGGACATTCTAACACTTGGGTTATTCTTGCAAGGCCTTCATCATAAGTTCTAGTGCATTTTGAGAGAGTTATTCTTGCTAGATGATTTCCTAGAGCATTAGCACAATTTGGAGAGAAGGAGGGCACTATTGAGATCCAAATCTATTTAGTTTGGAGGGGTTATACTTCAGATCTGACCTTGAGACTTCACCTAGTGGCTTGCAATGCCTCGATCTATCTTTCTAGGAAGTTTCATGGCATTTGGAGGTCTCCTTCATCAGGGCCGAATTGTTGCGCATGTACAGGATTCAGGAGGGCACAACTTCACTTGAGGATTCATCATGTGGAGGAGCATCTCTTGGAATTTTGGCCTGAGACTTCAGGACGGGGTTCTACTCACCCCGATCTATCATTCTACAGGGTTTGGAGTTATTTGGAAGCTTCCATCAGCTAGGCCAAAATATTGGGTATTTTCAACTCTTCAGGAGGACGTGCCATCAACCAGGGGGTTTGGACTTGACCCTGGTTCTTCTTGTATTGGTCCTCATATTGTATCCATCCTTTGGAGGCTTGCATCTTCTTATCGAGAGCATTTTGTTGCAACTCATATCTTATCTATTGGATCTATTTGATGTTATTCCAGATCTACATCCTTATTGTATCAGGTTCTTTCTTATTATATCAATAAAAGTCAGATCTATGTTGTTTGGTTCCATATCTATTGTTGCTTGTCATATCTTGTATTTCCATTGTTATAACTTCAGATCTATGCTTATAATCAAAACTATAAACCCTAATACCTAACTTAGAAGTAAACCTACAAGCAAACACACACACATCAGTTAAACCGTGGGCAGTTAGTATTCCAATCGAAAAAATTGGCTTGGGAACATTACAGTGTGGCTAGGTTTACTTTCTTTACTTTTTCAAGTTATTTCCTTTCTTGCATTTTCTTTTTCCTACACCTAGCAAAGAGGCTTGGCTTTTCCACCCATGCTATATCGTTAGGCTAGTTTAGATAGTTAGATAAGTAGATGGTTGATGCTTTTTGCATCTAGTTTTCAAGTTTCATGTGATATCTTATGTATTAGAAGCATATATTTACATTTGCTTAAGCCTATGGAGGCAAAGTTCATTTACTTGCAATTTACTTTCCTTTCAAGTTCTTGCAAATTACATTTCCTTCAAGCATTTCCATTTCCTTTCTTCAAGCACTTGCAATCTATTTTATTTCAAGCACTTAACTCAATAAACCTTAATCATTTAATCAATCCATCTTAATATTAAGGGATCAATTTATTTAGTTTAATTAGAACACCCACTATTGTTGCAACTTTCGCCATCCAACAAGGAACTTATGGAGGCGGCTTGGGGTGATAGATCAGGGATGATCTCACGAAACTAGGTGTCCCCCTTGTTGAGCACCCTTGTTTCCTGGATTGACCTGTGGATCTAGGGTAGGGCCTTTCTTGCCTTGCTTCTTGAGCATCCTGTTATCCCCAGTTTAGGGATAACTAAGGAGATTCTGTCTCGAGGCCCACAAGTCCTAGACATGGAGTACCGAGAGCCAGATCGACTTGAGCATGGCCCTGGAGGGCCCATCCTTTCTTTTCTTAGTGCCTCCACCTTGTCAACAACAGCAACATCCATCACCTCAGCCTGCTCCTGTAGCAAAAATGGATCTTTCTCCATGAGGTAATGAGTCTGGGTATCATGGTATGTGTCACTCTGATCCTCAAAACCTTTGAATATGTGCATTTGATTCTTTTTGTTTCTAACGAGTGCTTGGATCTTATGCCTATCCACTTGACCATATTTGGGGAGAATGACAGGATGCCCTAGTAATCTTGTGCCCATAGGTTTTGTGTTTCCACTAGGGGGATTCATGAGAAGCCATCGTTTGCTCCTACCATACTTACCACTTTCCATCTTTCTCCCACTCATCCATCCCATTACACTAGTCTGGGCATTGAGTTGGCCAAATATTTAAGGGTTGTACCTTACCTTGTGGGAAGAAGGGTCTAAAGGCCCAGAGGGTAAAAGTACCTGTCAAAATATAGAATCCAAAGAATAAACCTCAAGATGCTTCGCCTAGGCATCCTTGAGAAAGCAGTAAAAAACTTCTCAGCAAGAAACAAAGGGACCCATAAAAAATAATAAAACAAGACATGGTTAGAGGATAGGGGGTCTCATCACGAGCTAGCCTATTAGGTCCATGGGCATCTAGCAGTATGAAACTACTAGCAGTTGGTCACCACGCCAGGGTAGTGGATCTTGGTAGAATAGCCAAGAGAAAGGGGGTCTCATCACGAGCCAGCCTTCTCATTTCCGTGAAATGCTTGTGGGTATCATTGCCACCACTAGTCACCACACCAGGGAAGTGTCCCCTAGCCAGCTTCTTGAAGAAAATGCAATAAGAAAAAGACAAAAGGCATGAATGGGCTTGGAAACATTTACATCCATGACAGGTACAACTCACCCTCTACAAAGGCACCCACAGGTAAGCCATGCATTTCCCTGCTATCACTGAACCCCTTGTCTAGACATCCCTTACCACCTCATCCACTCACATGGTTTGGATTTGAGTTCTCCCGGAAACACCCCACATCCAATGAGCATTAGCCCAATAGGGCGCCCTGTCACTTCCTCCAATCTTGGCTTGTATATTAGTATAATGTCTTTGAGCACTTGTCCGGGTAAAAGGGGTTTTATGCACATGTTTAATAAAATTGATGATTAGATGTGATTGGCATTGCTATGATCCCTGTGACTTATGAGCCCATGGAGGGAATATTTGTTGATGTTTCAGGACCATACCCGATGGCAGGTACCCAGATGGATAGGTACAAATGGGGAGATGATCAATTCAGACCTACATGGGGATAAAAGCCCACCAGATGGATGTTGAGTCCCCAACAGGGATCAGAGACAGATCAGAGGGTTTGCATCGGAGAGGAGGACATTCCACCAGAGGCAGCTTGGCAGAGCCTTACCCAGGGGGGTTGTTCCCTTTCCACTAGGACGTTGGCCTTGGAAATCCCATGACATCACCCAGGACACCCATGATGTCATTCAGTACTTGTGGAGGTTTTGGGAGGCAGTTGTGTGCCAAATTGGCATGTGTGGCAGGTTCCTGAGGCCCAAGAGTCCTAACGTTTTTCTCCAAGAAGCCAACGTTTCCCTAAAAGGGGATAATGTCACCCTAAAATGGCATGGAGTCTTTACCTTTTCTTGATTTAGGGTTTTATTTTAACATTTAATGTAAAAGCAGTATTATTATGTATTTTTGGCCTTGTCGGCCTTTTGTGACCTAAAATTAAATTAAGGTCATTGGTATGGTATAAATAAGAGAGCTAAAACTCTCTTTTATTCATCATCTTTCATTCACACTTGTGTGAGGTCTGAAATTTTTGGCCCTTCTAGGGTTTTTGGCTGAAATTGTAGCGCACTTGTTGAAGGAGGCTTCTCCTTGGTGATTTTTGGCATTTTTCTTGGTGGATGGTTTATAACTAGGGTTTGGCTTGATGAATACATGGTAAATTTAAGTGAATTTCTGCAATCCTTCCATTAATTGAATGGTTATAGTATTTTAATTTCATTTTGTTAATGAAGTTGCTGGAATAAACCCTAGGAAATAAGCACATGTTGGTGTCCTTATTTTAATTCCCTACTAGATTATGCCAAGGAGCCATTTTATCTTTTGAAGACAATGCTAGGGCCTTGTCATTGCAGCACCCTATCATTTGCTCTTTATCCTATCCGATTTTACTCTATTATTGAGCTAAAGAAGGAGCAAAATGTGCTAAGGCCTAGGGTTGCCTACACCTTAGTAAGTTGTTTTCCCCTAGGGTTTTGATTGTTGAAGCCTTGGCTTACCAATACCTCACCATCAAATCCATCTTGTCTTTGGCCCTACTATTATCATCTTGTTCCTTCAACTTTTTTTTCTACTTCCTGACTCCATTTTCCCTATGACTGCACTAGTCTAAGACCTCTTGCTTGAGTGTTTTGATCACAATCTACGAACATCCAAATCTTTGAGCAATTACTAACACCTTTCTAACCCTAGTTTAGATTAACTTACTAACCCTACTGTTGTTATTATTCTTTCAAGCTATATTCATACTTTGCAGCACTTGATGCTTCTAAAGCAATTGAAAGATTGACTAATGCATACTTGCTTCTGATGAATGTTGGTGTTATGATATTGATAATTAGTTATCCTTGCTCATTTTGAAGCATTTATTGTTGAAGTATCGTACTGTGATTATTTCCATTTATACATATTTGCTTACTTCATCAATATATTAGTCAATTTCTTATATCGAGAAAGTCTCTGATTATATGAAGTACTAACCAGCAAGTGACCTTGCACATATAGTTTTCATGTTGTTTTGTTTCAGGCAGGGACACTTCTGGTTCTTATTATCTTTATTGGTTGTTTAGACAGACTTTCTGATCGATGGTGACTTGTGAGAGGGAAACCTATACCTTAGCCTTTACCCTTTTCCTTCTCAAAACCCCAAGTCACCAGGGACGTCTCCCCTAGGCCTACCACCCTAAATAGAAAGAGTTATCCTATTGAGGTGACAGTGATAGGATAGTCTCCAGTTATGTCAGTTTGCCTTCTTTAAATCTACCTTTACTTCCAAGTACAAATTGTGCGATAACACACCCAACAGTCATTTTGGCCAAAGTGGTGAGAGTTTTGGGGAAGTCATCTAGTCTAGGATTTCAACATTGACTTAATTAAGCATAACTCTAAAATCTTCTCACAAGTAACCTATGGTTTAAATTCACATTTAATTTTAAGTGGTTCATTCTCTTTAATTTATGCAACACTTTCATTTCAAGTATCTTTTAAGCAATCTTATTGAGCATCTTGTGGTATATGAGAAGTTGCGCAATTTTTCCCGTGGAGGCCTTTTCTTCTAGCTTTATCTTATAACCCCTTGAAGTTACACACCTCTCTTGGGGCACTTCATTGTTTTGGTTTTAATGTTGTGTTTGTTGTAAGTGCAATCTTGATCTATCTATCTCCTTTCATTTCCTGCAAAATCAAAGTAAAGGTTAAATCTAACAATTGCTTGCCTATTTCATTTGTTAATAGTTGTATCTTTGTATCTAGTTGTATCATCTAGCTATTCTTTATTGGTTGTAATTATAATTCTTGTGTATCTAATCTAATTTGTAAAGTTTTTCTTTCCTTAGTTTAGATCTCTTTTGTAACATTAGTTGACCCCATTGCCCAACCTTAGGTGCTAGTATTAGTTGTATTAGGGAAAGGTTTCCTTTTGCATTGAAATTTTGCATTTGCATTGCTTGCCTCTCATATAGGCTAGTTTCCCCCCAACCTTTAACTAATTAAAATTAACTCCTAGAACACATCTAATAACTAACTATGGTTATACTATGGTTAACTATGGATTGTCATCCACCATTTAGAATGTGACAAATAAGCATCTTTAAATCAAGCAATGCCAACTCAACCATAAGGGATGATTTCATCCTCTAAAATATGATTGGTTCTTTTAAGTTGATTTTGATAGTACATTTTTTGTTTTGAGACTCATTTTTTACCTCAAAATTCTCCTAATGGCATGGCTTGTCTTATGAAAGAACAATGATGGAGTCTCAGCTGAAGGATAATAAGCAAATAAAGAACCACAGAAAAATTGAGGAAGAGGAATTTGAATGATCCATATTGGATCATTATATAATTAGCCATCTATCTTGGTACTTTCAAAGTAGAAAGATAAGAGGAATTGGCTTGCAAGGCCCATTTTAGCGGCAAGTCCCAGTTTAGAGATTTGGGGTCCATAACCTTCTAGAGTCATTTTGAGGCATCAAACAAAACTTTTGGGGGGTCAAGAATTTACGAACACATCTCATAGCCCCTTGAGTTGTTATACACACCAAGACCTTTCCAACGGTGCGAAAATCACCTCAAGGAGCTCGTATGTGGAAGTTATGCCTCCAACAAGTTGACCTAACTTGTTGACCACCATGGTATCAAGTGGATTTCACGTTATCTTTGTTATCCCCAACTCCTAGGGATAACTAAGGAGATGATGTCTAGAGTCCCTCAGGTCGTTGACATGGAGTACCAAGAGACAACTTGACCAACAGTGTCCACTTGCACAGACAGAGACCCACCTCACCACCACAACTCCAAATTGATCACAACGGTATCTACCACATCAGCTGGCCTATGGAAGACTTTGGGTCTTGCTCCATGAGGTACAACTCAAGTATTATGGTGAGTGTCATTTCAATATTTGAGGCATTTGAGTTTGTTGCATCTATTATTGCTTTTGATTATGTGACATTTGCTTGGACATTATGCTCTTTGCCCTGTTTCACTTTCGTGGTTGACATTGCACCCTAGTAAGTGGTCACTCTTGAGGATAGTCATTCTACTGGGAGGTCCTTTTGACAAGTCATCGTGCCATTCCTGACCATACTTTTCACTTTCCACACTTCATCCCCTCATCTCCTCACCTTTTGGGATTTTCGGGTGTACTGACCCAAGAAGGGGTTGTCCCTCACTTCATGGGAAGAAGGGGCTAAAGGCCTAGAGGCTTGTGGCTGGAAAAAAATAAAATCCAAACCATTAACCTTCTATATGCTCGCCCAGGGATCCCGAGAATAATGAAATGTCCCTGATAAAAAACTAATGGGACTCGTAAAAGAATGACTAATAGAAAAATGACAACTAGGGAGGAGCATGTGTGGGCACTATTTTTATTTCTTAGGTAGAAACCCCACACATATTTCCAACTTGGGGAAGCATGATGTGACCAGGGTAGAGTCAAGGTGGGCACAGTTTTTATTGCTTATGTAGAAATCCCGCCTTGGATTCAACCTAGAAGCATCCTAAAAGGAATTAAAGGAAACAAATGGGCTTGGAAAATGGTTGCATTGAAAACGAAGGTGCAACACACCCTCTACAAAGGAACCCATAAGTGAGACACTACAACCCCTTGTATGTCATGAACCCCATGCCCAAAAGTCTTCCCCTCATCCATAAAAAATCATCCACATGACTTAGAAGGAGGTCCCCTAGGGAAACACCCCTAGACTTGAGGTATGATTCATCCAATAGGTCGTTTTGTCAACCCTCCCATACCTAAACTTGGAAAATTGCATATTGTATTTGAGCATTAGTTTATTTTGATGAGGTGATTTAGATGTACTTGCTTAGATGGCTCTTTTATTGATTTGATTTACTCATCATGATGTTTTGACTTGATATCCTTGGAGGGTGTATCCATTTGTCTTTGCAAGACCCAATTGATGGACAGTTTTGGAGGAGCAAGCCTAGCTTGGGCTTCTATGGGGATTGAAGCCCACATGTTGGATGCAAAGGGCTCGCATGCCGGATCACAAAGACATGCCTTTGGAGGCTTACATGACATCATGGAGGACCTAACCTAGCCCCTACCACCCAAACTTTTTTCTTGAAGGAGGAAAAACGTCACTTTCTTGGAGCTTGACGTCACACATGGGATAGGATGTGGTGGTGATGTGACACTTGGCACTTTGATGAGGAGTGGAACCTTGATTTAGTGGAGAAAGGTCCTAGCCCCTTGAAATATGATTTTGGAAGCTCAACATCCCTTCTCCAACCTCAACGACTTGCTAAAAAGTGCCAAAGGTTTCCCAAAAGGAGGGCGAAGTCATGTTTTAGGGTTTTTTTCATGTGAAAAAGTGTGAATTAAATAATATTATTTGTAAAGGGGAAAGATTAGGGCCGTTGACCCCTTATCTTGTGTTTTATCCTAAATTGTGTGGACAAACTATGTTTAAGACATTTTGTATTAATAGAGATCATTTGTATCTCATTTTCATCATAACTCTCCCTCTTGTGAGAGGATATTCGCTGAAATTTGCGCCCTTCTTAGGCAATTATCTTCATATCTTTTGGTTACATTCTCTTTCTATGGTTTGTCTTTGGTATTGGTGGAAGAAGTGATTCGCTATCTCTCTTGGAGTGATTTTCTTTCTTTACGGTGGATATTTCTTGGTTAAAGGAGTTTATTTTGTTTATGCTTGCACTAGGTAAGGAATCCATTTTGTTGCTTCTTTCTTGGTTACGAGTATAATTTTCTAAGCTTCTTGGGGAGTATAAGTTCCTGCAACCCCACCAAGGCTATCATCTTGTCTTGAAATAAGTTGTTGCACAAAGGAATACTAGGAGGACTAAAAGGGTTTACACCCTCCTAGGGTTTTCCTTAGCTAGTTTTGCTTAACATGGGGAGTAAAAGGGCTTACACCCTCAAGGAGGTAGCACAACTAGATATTTCTCTTTTAAAGACTCCATAACCCAATAGTTAAAGGCACTAATCTCTTGCATTGGGATATGTAAAACTACGAGATATTGGAATTGTTCAAGTTGGAATTTCTTCTACATGTTATAATAATTTTTGTGCCCTAAAGGTGTCCTCTTTTAGCCAACCATTTTGCTGCTGTAACAATTTTAATGCTACAGCCATTAGGGCTGAAGAAAACCCTAAACACTTTCTTGAATAACTCACAATTAAACTCTCAGAAGTTGATAATAATTTAACCCTACAATCTACTAGGCCTAGCGCATCTTTTGGGTGGATTACTTGTGATTTTTGGTGGCTGATTTATTTCCTGTAACAAGTTGTTTAGTAAAGCCATAAGGCTGAAAAAGTATCTCTTCAATACTATCTATAACATCCTTACATTGATGCTAAAGTCTTATGATTTTACACTTGAATTGTACTAGTGTTTTGCTAACTTATCTCTTGCATCATTTGATAGAATTTTAGCATCTTTATTTGCAGATCTTACTATCTTTTTGTTGCTGATATACATCATTGTTTACTGCTGAAATCAGGGACAAAAATCTTAACTTTCTTTTCCACCTAGCATTATATGCATATACTTGGCTTGTTCTTGTGTCTTGGGCAGGTACATCACTCTTTATAGGTACTATTATCTCTTGGCAACCTTTGGCTACCACCAACACATCATCCAAGCCCTTTTCCACACTTAGTAACTTGACCTATAGGGGCATCCATTCATACATATCACTTTACATCTCATTTCCCCCTAGGGTCACTGGGATTCTCCCATAGAATTAATTCTATCATCTCTAAGGTGACAGCGGGTAGGTGTTCTCAAATTTGTCTCCATTTGGTGGTTGGGTTGGGCTTTTCCCAACCAACAACTTGTGTGATAGCAATCCCCATTACTCACACATGTGGGAATAGACATGTGTGGACTTTAAAGAAGATTCTAGAAGGTCCAAAACCTAAAACTAATTACGGGTTGAGACATGCAAAAACCCTAAACCTAGACAACTATCAAGCTATGTTAAATATTAGGCTTCTAGGAGGAGAAAAGGCTCCATTATTTTAACATTGTATTTGTTCCATAGTTGAGAAAATCATCTAGAAGTGGGATTTGAGATAATAATAGAGGAGGAAGATGAATCTGTAACGCCCATTCAAGCCATAGTGTCAAACGAAACTCCATAGTGAGTGTCTTTTTCTATGTATTTGCATTTCATTATTGAATAAAAGATAGTAGAGCATATGACTCGCCTTCTAGCTGAATTTGATTCCGTATTGGGTTTCCTAGGATACATCTTGTGTTCATTTTTGTGGATGGTGTATTCATGTGCTTAGTATTTCATTTTCATATTTTAGTTATTTCATTAATTTAAGAAATAAGCTAGTGATAATAAATCTGAGATCTAAGGAAATAACGCTAATAATAAAAGATTTTCAGAAAAATAGAAGAACTATTGTGACAAGCAATTCCAGTGTAATATCCACGATAGTTTATAAATCTTCGAATGTAGAGCCACTTGAGAAAATTTTCAACAAATTAAAGAATTTGAGAAGGTTATTTCATTTCAGGTTGTTGTAGTGGAGAGTACTCTTCAATCCCCTTTAAATAGGATTTTTCAGATCAAGCCTCAGTTTATCGTATTTAAAATTAAACAATTATTTGATGAATCATCTCTCAAAATATGTAATTCATGAAAAGAATGGAAACAATCATGTCATTATCAAATTTTGTCCTTGTAGTTTTCTGGTTGTAGGAATCAAATCTAATAGAATAGGGTCACTTTCATGTCAAAGAAAAGAAATAGTTAAAAATTAGAATAATTAATAATTTAAGGAAGTTATGTATGTAAAGAAGGTCATCCTTTTTGGACAAAACTCTTACACAATGTTTTGCAAAAACTTGAAGATAACAAAGAAAACTATTTTTTTTCTCCTTTGACTCGTCATGTATACAATAACATTATAATTTCCATTGTAGAGTTCCAATTGTTGTATCTTTGAATGCGACTTTGTTATGTACTCAACTAGAAGAACTATTGTGTGAACAGAGTTAGAATTAAGCATTTTCATTGATCTGAAGGGAAGCTTTCATTAATAGAAAGGAAGGATACGTCGGGAAGCTTGCGTTAATAGAAAACGAGGGGCATTTCCTTGAAAATATAAGCCAACTTAAGTACAAAGGCATGATGCAAGAGAACATATAATTGGGCCAACGTCAATAATATATGCATATGATGACTCAATTGATAGCAACCGGCCAACTTGAGACAAGATTTCTTACTACTCTAATACTTCCAAAAGAGGTTGCAATTCTTTTGTATCCTTGCACATTTTTACCCATTTCGGATTTCTTGTGATTTATTTTGTATTTCTTGTAAAGTTTGTTTTCCATTTCTACTCTTTACTAAAGATGCTTTAGGCACTCTCAATGTACATTTTTTCTTATTTTTTTTTATAGTTTTATTGACCTTTCTTTGTCCACTCATGGATATTAATTAAATTGATGATGATGGTGGTCGTGGTGGTTGATGTCCATTCAGATCAAATTTGGTCTATCATATCTTCAGAAAGGTATGGAATTACTTGGTTTACTTTAGAATTTTGTTTCTGTGCTTGAAAAGATTTAAGAAAAACGTTCCCAGATCACCATAGTTTTGATGAGTTAAAAGGTTAGGAAAGTCCGTATTGTAACAAATATTTTGAAATTGTGAAATGATGTGACTATACGTGGGAAGTTCTAAGAGAAAGTGCCTTTCATATTAAACCCTCTTAGTGTCACAAAGATGACAAATTATCTCAACCCATGGCATCTTGGGAATTTTCCAACACTCTGTTTCACTATGGAGCTCGTGGGAGTTTGTTCTTATTTTAGCAATGTTGTTTTTCTTCTTTACACTAGTCAAAAGAGAGATACTTTTGATCTTATAGATTAATATTGATCACCTCTTTATAGTATCTTGATTTTCTTTAATCCTATAATTCTTTCAAACTCCAATATCTCCTTAAATTTAAATGTAACAATATTTTTAATATTATCATTATTTTGTAGAGTGGTCTCTTCCTTTATTCCCCAATGATTTAGCTAAGATTTGGCATCTTTATGCCACCCCCACTTGATCCACAAGTGGTTTTGACTAAATTTTGAAGCAATATTATGAAGCTTCTCGTCTTTCATGTTTTTTATCTTGTTCTTGTACATTATAGTCATTAGTTGTGATCTAAATGGAGTAAATATTCACTTCCATGAGGAGGATAGGATAGGGTGTATTGCCTCTAATTTTGAGATTATAAGTTATTAATTTTTTTTGGATTTGCTTTAACTTTCTTCACGATTCTCTAGATATATTGCATCCCCAAACTTCACAACCATATAAGATAACTGGAGTGACAAAAGTCTCAAAGAGGAGTTCCTTATTATCCCATAGCCAAAGGTCAATTGATTTACAATTGCTTTCAAATCTATATTAAGCTTTCCACCCTCCATTTATCCTTTTCTCAATTCTATAGTTCTAATTAAGCTTGTGATCAAGATCGATTCCGAGTTATTTGTTTGAAGTCACTTCCTCTAAGTTGTTGTTGTCATAAATGAAATTAGCATAAGTGATTGTTTTGGATTTAATTAACATAACCTTCATTTTATCAGTGTTAACACTCATACCTATACTAGAGTAGAAATCCTTGAGTATTTTTAGTTGCTTGTCGAGACCATAGGAACTCCTCATTATAAGAACAATATAATCGGCATAAAGAAGGAGGATGATGACTATACCAACAAGAGTTAGACTAACACAACCTGCTTCTTCCAAACATCTCTCTAACTTACCAATGTATATGCCCAAAAGAGTAGGGGATTGGGGACAACCTTGCTTAACTCCTATATTACAATTAATGTCTTCCAACCAGCCCTCAATGTTCCTAAACTTGGAAATAACATTCTTGTACAACCTTACCATGGTAGCTCTCAAGTCAAAAGGAACTTTCAGATCTTTTCTAACCTATTCCAAAGGTTAGTCCTGGGCACTATGTCAAAATATTTTCTAAAGTCAGCAAAACAACACAAGAGATTTGTTTTTTTATCGTGCCACTCCTCTGCAATGATCCTAAGAATAACAAGGTGGTCCATAGTTGAAGGATAGCTCCTAAATCCAGCCTGGCCTTTAGCTCTTTTTCGAGGCTTTCTATCCATATGCTAATCTTCTTTTCCAAAATAATTTCATATAACTTGGCTAAAAGGGGGCTCATCATAATGGTCATATAATTAGGGGGATTGTTTTTATCCCCACTTTTAAAAATAGGCACAATGATGCCTTGAGTCCAAGGTTTAGGGAAGCCCTACTTAACTGCTAAATTGAAGAGCTTGTGGATGTGAGAGAATTCACGTTATTTCTATAGTATTGATTTTGAAACTGAAATTCCTCACAATTAAAGTCCTACTAATACAATCTTAATCATGATTCCTAGTTCTGCCCTTAGCACTTGTCACCCTAAACTACACTGAATCTACCTCTGTTATTTATTATTCCTTGATTATCCGGGTAAATTTGCAACAACAACTCTTGAAATTTTTCTTATTTACTCGAGTCAAATTTGGAAACTATTCAATAGCATGGTACGCTTTGCAATGGTAGCTGTCAAATTCTAATCGTTACTGGGTGAGCTACATTGACAAATTAAATGAGTAATAACAAATATGATAAGTTAATAGAAACATCTATTACCAAACTGAATTTTCTCTCGTCAAACAGAAACGTTATACATATATTTGGGGAGCATCTAATATGCATATGCATCCATCCGGAATATGGTTTGAACTGTGCATATCTATGTGGATAGTCATTCACATCTAACCCAAGAATATAAGGAATAAGAAAAAAAATGAATGTATGCATACATATTTGTTTGTTTGTTAGGGTCTGTGTGTGATAGAGAGTGTCCAAGAGAGAGAATTTTTACATGTATTTAAGGGATGCACTCTTTTGGGAAGGAAGTTTCCCTGATAAGTTGTTATTTCCAAGGAACCTGCAATCATTGCAATGTAAGTTATCTAACAGGTGATTTTACTTGTGACATGCCATATATTAGGTTGATAGAATTTTTGGAGAAAAGCATTGTAGCTCAAAAAATTTAATTGGAATAAATATAATTTTGTCCAGCAATCCACTTACAAGAACGTCAGATTGCTCAAATTTTGGAGTAAATCTGTAATTCCTCCGGTAAAATTATTAAAGCTCAAGTCCCTAACACAATAATATGTTCAAGTAAGTAGGCATGCAAGAATAAGACTGTCGATAAAAGTAAGCAAATTAAGGACTGTGTATTGTAAATTATATTATGATCTTTTTCAAAATTGAAGCTTCTGTCCTCATATGCTACAGATAAGAAGGCTATCTCTCCTTTCTCTAGGAGTACCATGCACTCAATTCATGTAATGCTTTCTATATTCACTGAAAGGAAATGAAATACTCAATGTGCAAAAAGAAAAGGTTTAAAAGTGATATATAGAAAACATTAAGTGGTAGTACATTCCTGTCATATGCAATATCATATAGCTTCCTCTTGTAAAACCCAACCTGCATCTTATTGTAAAAGCAGAAGAATGATGCTTAGGTAGATACAGTATCAATATTTAATATTGAGTTAGAAGCATGCTCAAGCTGGGTTCAGACAAGAAAATCAGAGTCCAAGTAATGCATGTGAAGAGGAGAAATTTTAGAAGGTTGATTCAAAATAAGTTTATTTTCACATTATGTTTAGTTTAATTTGATTTCATAATATCTGGATCAGTGGCAAAGAAATGACCATGATGTACTGAACATTAATAGAGTGATCATTGAAATACAAGGTATAATTTTTTTACTCTGAACAAGATTCCTCTTATCACAAGTTAGGCTAACAAACCCATATTTAACATTATGGGGATCCATTAGCACAATTCAATTTGGTTTTTTTTTGGCTAAACAGTTGTGAGTGGGGGTATATATTCCGCCAAAGTTGCTCAAGACTCGCACCTGGCCGACTGTTGTTGCATGCACTGATATGCATGCACAAGTGCAAGCACAGACACTATGACTGATAGGACTTGAACTCTGATGGGGGCTATTATCTACCTTCTTTCATCAACCAGGCAAGACGCACTTAACTAAAGCTATAAAAAATTGAAAAAATACTTCTAAAATAGATAGATTTATGTTTCTATGATATGAATGGAAAATGCTATAAATCCACTTGCATATTTTTAATCCGTTAGTGACAGGTTATCCTTAATAGTTTGTAAGTCACTTGAGCATCATCAAAAAAAATCTTCATAGAGAAATAAGCTATAAAAAATTGAATTAACAAAGAAAAGGAAGAGGATTTCTAAATGTGAATAATAGGAAACACAATGCAGGAAAAACGCAGTGTCGGAAGAAAAGAAAAATAGAACTACATGGTATGTGCACAGGAAGTGGAGTAGTTAAAATAGTCACACATGAAGCAAAGTGTAAGAAGAGAATTACCACAACTGTACACTCTATGTTTCATTAGGTGTATGAACAAGAACGAAAGTGGTAGATGGAGAATATTTTATGTAGAGGTATGTGAGACATCATCTTTACTAAGTCTCCCATGATATATTTAAAACTAGAAGTTGAGGTAGGTTAGATATACAAAATATAAAAATGTAAAATACACATATAATACATCTTTCAGTAAGGAAATTGTCAACAGTTTCTTCTAGTGGTACACCCTTTCCAGCAAAGAACAAAATAACCCTATGGCTTTGTGTAGTTGGGATCTGAGTATGTGCTTGTTGAAATAGAGGGCTTCAACCAATGAAAAAACATAATACATGTGAGTATGTGCTTGTTGAAATAGAGGGCTTCAACCAATGAAAAAACATAATACATCTTTCAGTAAGGAATTTTTCAACAGTTTCTTGCAGTGTTACACCCTTTCCAGAAAAGAACAAAATAATCCTATGGCTTTGTGTAGTTGGGATCTGAGTATGTGCTTGTTGAAATAGAGGGCTGAACCAATGAAAAAACATTCTGTTGAATAGGTTAAAAGAAGAAAATTGTTGGATGTCCTTCTTTCTTAATAATAACCGATTGGTTTCTTTCCATTTATTTTCTGCAAATCATTCACATTATTCTTTATTCATTTTTCAAGCATTCTTTAATTCTTTGGGAAGTAATAGTTTATATGTAAATTTATTTTGTGAATCATTGTGTGGCTAAATTTAAGATACTTTTTTGTGAAGTAAAGATACAATTTTGTGAATATTTGTCCAATGAGTGGAATTTAATAATCTTTAGGCATTGGTCTAATTGTGGTCAAATAAACAAAGGTTTGCTTGTCATTGAAAAATTGCATATTGCATTGGTTGTCTGTCATTGGGTTAGGTAATAATATTCAACAAATTAACTAACTCCTATAACAATTAATAAACCTTCACATAGTTTAATAGGGTCTACCCCCCTTGGCTTCCCTAGGAGTGAGCCTAAACAGAAGGAGTCTAGATTGAGGTGACACTGGGTCTGGATTCAGATTTGTGCCTCCAAGGACTTACCAAGTGGGTTGCACACTTCTCCACATTTGTAGGCATGTATTAGGACAGAAAAATATTTGGCGTCGTTACCAGGGATAAGTCTCTTATCCTTGGTTGATTGACAAAATTTAATTAATTCTTTAAAAAACTAAGTAATAAACTTGTCCCTCAAATTTTATCGTAACTTGAGTTTTTTTATTAGAAATTGCTTAGTCCCCAAGTGGCAATTCCACTTAATCATTCCTTGAGGTATCCTACCAGGAGCAACCCACAAGGGTTGGTTAATTCTCTTCCTGAACCTGAAAGGGTGTATAGGAGGAGAATAGATAGACTAGCTCCTCGGAGGTTCCTTGAAAGTCTTGGAGAAGAAGCAATCTTTGATATATATCTCTTGTTTTCACATAATAATCCTACAACAACTATGGGTGATCCATTGAGGCCATGTAATTTTGCTAATATTCAACGTTATCCTCATCCTATTCCTGACAAAGCTATTGAGAAATTGCCTACTTTTCAAGGAAACAATGTTGTTAGTGCCAAGACTCACATCCTGAATTTCAAAATGTGCGTCCTAAAATGGTGTAATGGGATGACTCTTTTTGTGTATTCTCTAGAAGGAGATGCAATAGAATGGTTCTCGGAACAGGATCCTAACAAATTCATCACTTTAGTAGAAATCACAAAAGCCTTCAATGAAAGATGGGGTGATTAGAAGGAATACTGTCATTTAATGGTTTCCCTTAACTCTAGTCAAAAGAAGGAAAATGAAACAATGGAGGAATTCAATAAAATATTTAATGACTTGGTTAAGAACTTCCCTCAAACTATTAAGCCTCCTAATGCATCTATTTTAATTCATTATATGGAAGCATTTGAAGGAGTAATCAGATATCAATTAAGGGACAAAGAGCCAACAACTCTAAAGTATGTAGAAAATTATGCTATCAAAATAGAGAAGAATATGCACGATGCTAGGAAGTCAAATATTCCTAGTTTCTCAAGGGGAACTTCTTCCAGACCCTATGAGGAGAAGAAGAAGAAAATGGAAAATCAAGAGTCTTCTAATGATGGTGTTGTCGTCCTGATACACACTTGCAAACGTGAGCTAATTCCTTCTCACTTAGTGTGTCCTTGGAGGCACAATGCCTAGGTTCAAAGCCCACGTTGTCACTTTGACTTGAACCTCTTCCGTCTAAGTTCACTCCTAGGGAAGCCAAGGGGGGTAGAACTTAGTTTCTAGATGAGATTAAACTTTAAGTTCTAGGAGTTGGTTTTAATTAGTTTAAAGGTTGGGGGAAAGTCTAGCCTATGATGCAAAGGAAAAAAATGCAATGTGCAACAATTATGAATGACAAGCAAGCCTTTTCCTAGGACAACTAAGATTAGTGCCTAAGATTGGGCAAAGGGGTCAACTAAATTTTGAGGGGTTCAGATTACACAAAAGTTACAAAGATTACAATTACTTCAAAACAATGTTAGATACAAATCTACAACTAAATACAAGAAAGAAAATCTAAAGGTTTACAACAGAGTTATACTACACAAAAGATACAAAGATACAATGAGACTAACTAAAATTACTTGTATGTGCAGGAATTTAAAGATGCTCAAATCATCAACACAACAAGCCTAGCATGCTCAACAATAGAGTGTCTCCCAAAGAGATTCACTACTCTATTGGACTTCTTTCAATGGAAAACAAAATCACTCAAAATCCAACAAGATAGTGCCTCCAAAGGATGCACAACTTCTTGAAGGATCACACCAAAGATAAGAACACCAACTAACTAAAAAAGGGAAAGCTTGAAGGGAAAATGTCCAAAAGCACAATTTATGACTATTTAGTGATTACTCCACAACAGAAAGATAATCTTGCATGAAATGTAAATGTGAGATGAAGTGCTTGCAAGTGTAAATGTAAACCACAAAAGATATATCAAATAGATGCCCAAAGTTGAAGTGGATTAAAAGTTGATTAAGTTTTTTTAGTTAAGGGTGAATCTTAGCTATGTGTCAACCCAATACTCCCTTCGCTTGTACCAAGTAATTGTTGGGTCCTCAAGAAGTATGGCAACAAGGCCTACCCTAGCTCCACAGGTCAGCCCAAGGGAAAAGTGTACTACCGGAAAGGACGTTGAGCCCCACGAGACCGTTCCCGGCCTATCTCCTTCAGTTGTTTCTTCTAGTCCTCGTTTAAATGGAAAAGTTGGGTAAGTAGAGGTGCCCTATTAAGTCTAGTTGATTATTATGCCTATGGAATAAGTTAATTTTAGTGTGTAGGTGTGTAAAAATGAGGTTTGCTTGCCCAAAAAGTGTGAAATGATGCCAAAACCGAAATGTTAAACTTGCAAGAAAATAAGTGTTTACCCACAAAATGTTACTTGAAAAGCATGAAAGGGAAAACCCACAATAGCTTGCAATGAAAAAGAGCTTGAGTTTCCTTAAACCATCACCATTTTCCCATGAACATTTGCAATAAGATAAATGCTTGGAAAATAAAACTTGCAAATAAAAGAGACTTAAAGCATGAGATTTAAACCTATGCCTCCATGGGCTTAAGCTAGCACTTAGTTGTGTGAGATCTACTTCTAGATGATTTTAATCCATTAAGCACAACATAGAAAATAAACAACTAAGCTAGCCATACTATATTGGGGATTGGTTGTGCCAACTTCACATCCAAGGTGTAGGCAAATAAAGAATGTAAAACTTTGAAATGAAAAATAGAAATACAAACCACTCACAATGGCACAAGGTGGAGGCAAGCCTTCCTATTTTGTGCCAAAGGGGGTTGGAAAATAAATAACTAAACTAAAGCACTCCTAGCCACACAACCTTGTCCTAATGACAAGTGGGGCAATGAATAAAAAATGCAGAAAATTAAATGTACACCTAGCCTCACGATTTTGGGGGGTGGTTTTGTCAAACTCTCACCCAAGATGTAGGCACTAATAAGCTTTACAAAAACAGAAAATTAAAACAAAAGGTAAGCCCCTTGGGGACCCCCTTTGGGCTTGCTTACAATGCTTAGAAGGGAGAGGAAAATGATGGGGTTTTGTTACCCAATATTAAGGAGGGTCTTTGGTGTGTGTTGTGACTGAAAATGGGCAGCATATACTCTTACCGTGGCGAGAACCTGCAAAAACCAGCAAGTTATTGCTTTCTGGAAATGTTGCAACACACACAGAAAAGTTAAGAAATTTTTGTTTTTCAACAGAAATTTTTTGCATACAAATTTCAGAAAATTTAGATAATAAAATGACCTATCTAAGAGTGTTAGTAACCAAAATCTGAATATGACAGAAAACGAAAGAGGAAAAGCTATGAAGTTTAAGTGAGTTATGAAGGTAACTTCTTGCTTGAAGCTATCCTAACAAAGCCTTTGAAACAACCTGCAACTATTGAAGCACAATGTGAGATAAGAGTAGATATGAGTTGCATAAACAAATAACATAAACTAGTTTATATCATTATCTATTCAACACATTTAGGTCAGCAACTACACTATTGCTAAACCTATCTAAGAAAACTAATTTACTCAAGAAATCTACTCAATATTCCACAAAATACACAAAGGAACAAAGTCATCTCAAATGCATGGAAGCACCAAGACAAAATATTTGTACTCCAAAATCCTCCAAAGCCTTTCTTATTATCAAATGAGGAGGTTGTAGCAACTAATTGATCCAAGCTCCTCTAGAGCAAGATGGAATGAAAGCAATATGAAAGATGAGAGAGGGATGAGGCAATAAAATGGTAGCATAACAGTATCTCAAGAGATGGTGAGGAAATGGGGGTGAGAGGGCCTTCATTTATATTTTGAGAGGAAAAGTGACCCCTCTTGGATGAAATCCAAGTGTCAAACACCAAGCAAAGGAGAAGATCCCAAGGAGGGGGGCGCACCACTTAGGGTTTTGGCATGGATTAGTGAGGTGGAATGAGTGGGAGGGTTTGGGACCATGCTAAAGGGTGAGGTGGTAGGTTAAGAATGGCGCACCTATGGAGAGAGGGGCCCACACAACATTAAAATGCAATTTCTAAGGCTTTTACATGAGAGGGGGGGCACAAATCCCCTAAGGGGCCTAAGGGTTTGAGTGAGTTTTTGAGTGAGGGGGTGTGTAAAGGTTAGGAGAGGTTTTGGGTAGGTTAGGAATATGTTTTCTCATCATCTCCCACCTTTATTTTACTCAATTTTCTCATAATTACAAAAATTGACATTTTTAATATGTCAAGCTTAGCAATTAAAATTGTTGTTTTGACTGACTAAGACTCTCTATGGACAAACACCTAGAAAAAGTTGTTCAAATAAGATGAAACTTGGTCCAAGGGTGTAGAGGGTCTCATTTCATTTATTTTGAGCACAAATACCCCTAGCAAAATCCCAAGGACATAGTTTTTACATTATTTATAAAAAATTAATTAAAATTAAGTAATTAAATTACCCAACCTTAGGCAATTTTAATTAATTAAAAAAACCTATCTAGAATCGATGAAATTCCGCGAAACTTCTAGATATGTCTTACATGGTCATTTACATCATTCCTAAACACTAGCTACCAGGGGATAACGCCATTACAATGCCTTTCACCACTTTGGAGGAATTATTTGTGGAGAGTGAAAAACTCAAGGGAAATTAATAAGGTTGGTTAGGCCAAATTAATAACCTGAGGAAAACAAAACACTCAGTGAAAGGAACTCTCCTAATGAAGAAATCCTAAGGTAACTGACCTAACTATGATCCATTCAAACCTATTACATTATTATCCCACGCAGGGGAGCAGAAATTCCAATTACAAAAATATGTGTTGAAGGCCAAAAATGCCTTGTAGAACCAGGAAGTCTCTGACTTGGTAGCATCTGACGATGCATAGCTTCATGGTACATGGAGTTGATCCCCTAGTTGAATAGGTGGTCAAAAGATGGCATAAAGGAGCTCTCCCAATTAATTAAGCAAATGGAGGTTAATCAGACTAATCAAATAAAACAAATAGAGATTAACCATTTTAATCAAATAACAACCATGCAAAATAGGTTGATAGCCATGGAGAGGGCTCAAGATAATAGACCCCATTATAGATAAAATGATAAGTGGCCAAAGAAACCTCCACCTCAAGAAGAAAGGCCCCCAAATCCTTTTGATTCTACTAACTTGGTTGACCATCAAGTTATTCCATAATGTAGACCTTGTGGGGAATTTCATGAAGAATCAACTTGCCAATTTTTTCTTCAAATTTGTAATGAAGGGGAACCCTCTAGATCAGAAAATGAGCAAGTTAATATGTTTGGTCATGAATATAATGTTGGCATGAATGAATGGATGGAATTGATGGAGTATAGTAGTGAGGTAAATTGCATGAATGAAGTTGTGGACAAAGTAACAGAAAATTTTGGTCCTAAGCCTACTCCCAAGCAAGTATTAGAAATGCAAAGATATAAAGGTTTCACTTATCAAATAGATGGGACAAAAAATCAAGATAGGCCACAAGCAAGTGTTCCTAAAACACCCCCTCCCCCTCCTAAATCAATTCTTCCTACAAATTCAAAATTAAATATTGACTTAGGAGGGTGGTTGAATAATGGAAAAATGTCAGTCCCTCTGGCAAAAATTATGAAGATTCCATCTCAAAAAGGGAAATTGCTCAAAGCTACAGAAAATCCTCCTCAAGGTAGTGGTGACAAGACACAAGTTGTAGCTTACTAGGATGCACTTGTGATTTTGCAAAATTGGGATAGGGTAAATGAAAAGAATAAACCGTTTTTTCTTTCTTTATTTATGAATGATTATCTCCTTCACAATTGCATGCTTGATTCTAGAGCAATTTCAAATGTTATGACTAAGAAAGTAATGGAACAATTAAATTTAAGGATTTCAAGGCCTTATCATAACATTTGTGCCATGGATAGTAAAACAATTGAAGTGCATGGTTTGATAAAGGGCTTACAAGTGCATTTGGATGCCTTCCCTGATATTCAAATAGAAATGGACATAGTGGTGATTGATGTGCCTGATGCTTGAGGTATGTTTCTCTCAAGGAAAACAACTGCAGACTTGGGGGGTAGTATACAAATGGATTAACTTATGCCACCATTCCCACTCCAGATGGGGCCATGTTTAGATCAAACAAAGAATTGGAAAGAAAATACCATGTTGAAAATCCTAAGAAACCCATAAATGAGTTTGTATATCGTGAACTACATATGGGATGTTCTGAGATACCATCTAATTTTCTAACACATGTCAAGGAGAAACTTAAGGATGAACTCCCAAGTGTTTGTAATGTTTGGGATTCCGTGGATTCTTTTGATGGTATTTTTCTTGAAGAAGCTCAAAGTGAAAGGGATATTGATGTGACTCCTTCAGAATCTGGAATAGAGTTAGATTTATCATTTGGAACTGCATCATCAACATTAGTTCGCTAGAGTTCAAATGAGTCGGTCAAATATCAGGAAGAGTTGGATAGAATTTTTGGGCCATCTATTCCATATGTCTTAGAAATTGGGGACATTTATTTTGACGAAGATGACGTTTTCAATAAATAGGACGAGCATAAAAAGAAAAAAAGAAAAAGTGGAACAAACCTGGTAGAGGATTGTAGGGATAATAAGAAAGTGATTGGTGATAATAATAGTCAACATATCATCCCTATGGAATATTATGCCAATCCTTTCAAAGAAGGGTAATGCAGGAAGTGTTGTAGGAAGCACCCCCTCCCCCACTCCACCCTCGGAACCCCGCTCCGAGCAGATTCGCCATGGAAGCGATCCCTGGAGTGAGCTTCGAAAATCCCGAAGCTCGCTTCTATATTTCGGAAGCTCACTCTGGGGTGCAAAACCTCACTCCCTGTCAGCATGGGAGCAATGCACCTCGAAGCAAGCTTCTGAAATCCAGAAGCTGGATTTCAGATTTTGGAAGCTCGCTCTGGGGGTCTCTTCCCGAGTGCTTAATGATTCTTGAACACTTCCCTATCTCTCCTCGAGTGCTTCATGTAGGGCCCGCGAGCTTCCATGAAAAACAAAAAAAAATACTCATTTTTTAAAATTTTTGAGTTGGGTTAGAGTGTGGGGTGTGGTTAGGGAGGGGTTAGGGGAAAGTGAGGAGGGAATAAAAGATATTTTCCCACTCTCATTTCCTCATTGTTTCTATTTGTTTTTGCTTGAGCTTGGAGGAGAGAGCAAAGGAAATCTTGAAGGAGAGTGCATATTTGTGAGAGCTTGGAGGAGAGAGCAAAGAGGAGCTTGAAGGAGAGAGAAAAGAGGAGCTTGCTATAAAAGAATTACCCCACAACTCCAACGTTTGGCAACACGGTTGCTTCCATAGGTGGTGAACACTTCTTCTGCAAAGAGGTGTTGGAGCACCTATAGTTTCGTCCACAACGTCAAAAGAAAAGGTTGAATGCAGGCCAGGCAGAGAGCTTGGTTAATGTTCATTACAACTTGCGATTGTTGTCCCATTACTGTGAGGAGGAAAAGGAGGATAAAAGCTTGAAGCATTGGGACAACCATCAAGAGGAGAATAATTTGGAGGATGGGGTAATTCTTTTGGAGCAATTGGAGAATGCTCTTTTTGATGATGATGATCATGATGAGATGCCACCCCCAGCTACTACTCAGTCCTTGGTCCCCCTGTTCAGGACTCCAGCAACAGGGGTTTCATTTTCATCTACAAATTCTGCATAGTTTCATCCTTCTCGAGCTCCTCCACTACCACCACGTGGAGGCACATGCGGAAATCGTGTTGGTGGAAGGAGGATGTGATAGTTGTTTGATGTTTCTCCTTTTTCATTACTTTACATGTTAGTCTATAGATGATAGATTCATAGCATTTAGCGACTGGACTCTAGAGTCTAGCATAGTTTAAACTTTATTGTTTTGGAACTTTCGATCTTCATAATTCAGTGCAGATGTCCTATTTTATAATCATAACTATTTGGTCATGACTCATGTTATTGTTGACAGTTGCTAGATGAGTGATTTCATTCCATAACTTAATGGTCTACTTTCTATTATATGGCTTAAAAATTTCTATGTTGGTTTGTAAGTTTGTAATTGCTAGATTCTAGATGGTTGATGCTCGAATGATTAATCATTGATGTACTACTACTTACTACTATGGATTCCATTTTAATGTTACAATGTAAAAATATGCACGTTTTCATACATTCTGCAGC
>ML777964.1:1075740-1089498 GCA_009831015.1 Picea engelmannii
GTGCGCTCACCCTACTAATATCATCTGCACCTGGATCCCATACAGATGTGTCCAGACACGTGCTATGGTCATCCCGACCAATAAGGAGTGTATCATCATCACTGTAGATCGATCCTGGGAGTAAGTGTCCCAACAAGCTGTCGACCTCCACAACCTGGTCCATCAATGGAATCTCCAAAAGTGGTGACTCACTCTCCTCATACTGATAGGTATGTGTAAGGTCAACTATCTCCAAGCCATACCTCTCCTCCTGGGTTTGTAGATCCATATGTCCCTTGTGTACAATCCCCACATAAGGCTCCTCTACAATATCAAGAATTCCACTAATATCCTCATGTGTCGTGGCTAGCATATATGACTGAGAAGATGAAAAATGTGGCTCGCTCATCATAGGAAGCTCATCATCCTCCATACTAGACTTCCTGGAAGCCATGTCTACACCCATAGGTAGGTCATCCAACCTCCTAATCTCATCATGTCTAAGTGCCAACACATATGAATCCTCACAAGTGTCACCACTATGTTGAAGTGTTGATTCCTCAACATTGCCTGACCGGGAAGATGAAGGACATGCGCTATCATCCTGTCCATCCAACTGTCCCTCAAATGCGCAAAAGTCACTAGCCATCGTCTCGATCATCTAGTTGAGCTTGTAGTACATGTCTAGCTTTTGTACCCCAACTCTGTCAGTGCATTTAGACGATCCGTCAAAAGAAGGTATGGTGAGTTTACCAACTTTCCAGATGAAATCTATGTTATGCCCTTGTTGCTGCTGCTGTCCTCCTCTCTGAGGTTCTCTGGGATGGTTCATGCCCCTAAGTCCACATTACTCGACCAGTGTCATGTCATGATGGAAGTCACGGCCCAACGCTACATACTCCCTCTTGTATTCTGCAATGTCTTTCGCCTGAGTGGGCAACCTCTGTACTAACGGCTGCTGTGTTGCTGCTGCTGGTGCCCTCTGAAAACTAGGGAACCATGGTCTGGGAATCCTACTCGAAGATCTGTATGTGCGAGTAGGCGTCTGGGGTCTACTGCCTGCCCCCGAGTTCCCCTATGCTGCATGTGGGGCTTGTGTGCCTGGAATGTCCACCATAGCCAATCTCTCAGCCACCTGAGCCAAGGACTGAGACATAGTCTGTTGACTAGCTAACATATCACTGATAACCTGCATGACGGCTGCCTCTGGTTCCATGGGAGCCTTACCAATGCCCTCTGGCCTCTCATATCTGTCTCCCCACATCCTCTTTTCCTTCTGGGTCACTCGCTGAACTCATTGACTTTAGTCACAGGATGGCAGGACTAAAGCTCTGATACCACTGAAATATCCCTGATCCGGCTGATCAAGGTATTTGCTATTGTTCTACTGCTCTGGCGTGCAGATCTGATACGCTGGGGGTTTCTGGATGCGTTTTAGCTGGTTGATGGAGATGTTCTTCGGTTATTTCTGTTTGCATGTCAGTTATTATAGTTGCATGTTGCATAATAAAGGTTTTACAATCATAAAAATACGCATGCAAGAGTATACAATGTCAACTGCTCAATATCATGAATAACAATCGTCCATGCATGGGAATACAAATAGCCTACTGAAATATAGAGTCTAGACGTCAGTCAAATCTCATGGATCTGTATTGGAATACAATCAAATAACAAAGAAATACCCGTGACCGCAAGAGGACAGCATATCTGCTGCATGCACGGATAGATAAGTAAAAATGAGCGATCCCAGAGAAACACGGTAACTGCTACCAGCTGGAAAACTCGATCTAAAGACTCCACCGTCAGAATCTGACGATAAATGGCTCAATGGAAGCGCCCTGGCTGGATCTCTACTAGGTCAGAATGAATCTGCAATCAGGACCACGATCTATTGCAGCTCTCTGAATTTCCAAAATGACTTGCGCCCTCCTTGGTTGAGCTGCGCCCTCCACAATAATCTCTCCTGGAAAGTACGGTGAAATACCTGGATGGTATCTTCGATGGGCTAGGGTGTGTCTCTCAACACCGAAACTAATCAATGGTGGTGGTTTCCTCCAGAAATCCACAAAACAGTAAGGTCGGCTCTCCTCCTCCTCTCGGAAGTCTCAACATCAAATCATAACAATGCATAATGAGGAATTAGGTCAAATTCATCCCTTTATATCTTTCCCGATCTAATTCTTCGTTGACCTCACTTAACCTAGGCGCCTTTCCTCCTAAAGTGATTTTTTGTCAATTAAGTCCCCCCTTAACACCTTTTCATTCTAATTCTCCGTTGACATAGGCTTAAGTGACTTTTCCTAAGTATTTTGGCTTAATTCATTGTTTAGCCATCAATTCACTCATATTTCTCCATTTTGTTCCCTGTTTGTGCCTGACTATAGTCTATGGGAACACATAGACTACTAAGTCACTCCTTGCTGGCCTACTCTTGGGAACGGGACATCACACATTGTCCTGTCTCTGCCCCTTTGACGGGGTCTCAGCAACCATGTGATGGGCTCTTCATCCCCATGGAGGTCCGAACTAATCATCTCCCCATGTGTACTAGTCTAAGTGGTACCTGTTCGTCGGGCATGGTCCTGCACATCAAAAACTACACCCTCCATGGGCTCATTAGTTACAGGGATCATAGCAATGTCAATCACATTTCATCATTAATATTTATCAAACATATGCATAAAAACCCTGATACATCATTCAACAGCTCAAAGACATTACAAAAATCCACAATACAAGATCGAAGAAAAGGACAAGACATCCTATTGGGCTAGTATCCACAAGAGACGGGAAGTTCCCAGGAAGCTTCCATCCAAGCCATGTAAACAAGGTGATGTGGCTAAGGGATGTCCAGACAAGTGCGTAAAGTGAGAGACAGGAATGCATAATGTTATTTGTGGGTGCCTTTGTAGAAGGCGAGCTGTACCCGTCATGGATGCAATTTTTCCAAGCTCGTTCTTGCCTTTATTCTTTCTTTATTTGCTTCTCTTCTTTTTCTTTTTATTCAAGGTCTAACCGGAGGACACTACCTTGGCATGGTGACCAAAGCTGACAGTGTTACCCACAAGTAATTTCACAAACATGAGAAGGTTGGCTCGTGATGAGACCCCCTTTCCCTTGGCCATGCAACCAAAGGTCATTGCCCTGGCGTGGTAACCAGATAATGGCAATGTCATACTGTTAGGCACCCATGAACCTAATAGGCTAGCTCGTGATGAGACCCCCTATCCTCTTGGGTAGGTCTTGTTTATTATTTTTCGGGTCCCTCTTGTTTCTTGCTGATAACCTGGAACGAACTCCTCTCAAAGGGATGGTGCACCCCCCTTACTGGAAACCCCCAATGGTGCGCCCTCCTTCTCTTCCTGTGCCTATGGCTGGTGTAGAACCCTCTTGCACTGAGTAGATCTGAACTAGAATGGTGTGGGAGAGTATTGCATCTTTGAGACCAAGCTTGGGTTTTCATTGCAGGGTCATGGCCATTGGATCTAGTTCATTTCGGTGGAGTTTTATGGATCATTTGATTATTTGGATGCATGGGACGAATTGGAGGAGAGGAACACATTTCAGAAAGTGATTTCAACCATTTGGTAGACCATATCTTCATCATTTCACTTGGGACTTCACCAAGGAGGTAACCAAGCCTCGAGCTATCATTCTAGTGGGTTTGTGGACCATTTGAAGGCCTCTAGGAGGAAGGTCGAATTATCTAGGGTTTCAGGCATCTAGCGGGGTGCACCATTTCTTGGAGGGAGGCTAGATCCATGACTTTGAGAGGGGTCTTGGAGTTTTGAGCACCTGGGTTGTTCTTGCCTTTACTCGATCTACAATTTGGCATATTTATTGGAGTGATTGGGCATCTTTGGCAGTAGGGCCGAATTATTGAAGAGCTTCAGGGTTCCAGCAGAGCGTGGCATCTTCCATCTTGGCGGTTGACACTTCATACGACCCAGATATTCCCTGTATTGGTATTCATGGTGTATTCAGCCTTCAGAGGCTTATAGTTTCTTCTTGGAGCATTTTGTAGCAGCTCCTATTTGTTATTGGATCATCTGTTGAGTATTCTAGATTGGCATCTTCATTGTATCAGGTTCTTTCTTATTGCTATGAAATAAAGATCAGATCTGAATCGTTTTGGGTTGTATATCATATTGTTGGTCTTGCATATGTTTGAGGTATGTTCCATTGCTTATCTTCTTATCTATTGCTGCAAACACACATCTAAAGCATCAATATAATCCTAAGGCCGAAATCAAGAGGTCAACCTGCAAGTAAACACATACAACAAGAAAATCAGCAAAGTGTTTGACGAAATACCACAGTCAGTAAAGATTTAAAAAGACACCCAAACCGTGATGTTCCTGGCACATTGGTTTGGGAACATTACAGATTGTAGCATTTGTATGATTTCTTGGTAGAAGCATATCCAAGAAAGATACCCTCATCAGATCTAGCATCAAATTTTACGATATTCTCATCAAGCCTTTTGATGTAACACTTACTTCCAAAGACCTTGAAGTATTTTACTGAAGGAGCTCTCCCTAACCACAGTTCATAATGAGTTTTATTACTATTAATCCCGAGCTGACCTTTGTTTAATATCTATACTGTTGTGCCTACAACTTCCCTCCAATATCCATTAGATAATATTGCTTCATTTAGCATAGTCCTTGCAGCCTCTTGTACTGTTCTATTCCTTCTCTCAACAATCCCATTTCGTTGAGGTGTTCTGGCAGCAGAGAATTGTCTTTTTATTCCATGATTTTCATAGAAGAGGTCAAACTCTTTTGAGGTGAACTCACCACCATTGTCTGATCTAAGACATTTGATTTTTGTCTCTGTTTCATTTTCAACAAGGGTTTTAAAAGATTTGAATTTGTTAAGTGCTTCTGATTTTTCCTTGAGACAACATACCCAAGCCATTCTAGTAAAATCATCAATGAATAACATAAAGTAGGACTCTCCTTGCAAACTATTGGTCCTTGTAGGTCCATAGAGGTTGGTGTGAAGAAGCTCCAAAAGTTTTGAGGTTGAGTATTATTTTGTTTTGAACCTTATTCTAGTTTGCTTCCCTAGTTGACAATGTCTACACATAGGATTTGAGGGCTTTGTGATCTTTGACAAGTTTCTTACTGCCCCAAGATTGCTGACTTTTACTAAATTGTCAAAGTTAATGTGCTCCAACCTTCTATGCCATAGCCAACTTTCATCTACTAAATTTATATGAGACTCCTCACCCAATTTTGTATTTCGTATATATACATTCTCAGGAGTTCTGGGAGCAGTACCAACCAATTTTCCTGAGTCCTCTCTCCTAATCTCACATTTCTGGGAATCAAAGATGCAAATGTTCCCCTGATCACATGTTTGGCTA
This sequence comes from Picea engelmannii, assembly GCA_009831015.1. NCBI lineage: Eukaryota > Viridiplantae > Streptophyta > Pinopsida > Pinales > Pinaceae > Picea > Picea engelmannii. The sequence continues at coordinate 1,081,094 of ML777964.1, forward strand.
ACACTTAATAGGCTAGGTTTCAGTTTTTCAACAAGCAACACATCCTTGGCTTTGTATTTTCCCAAATTCACAGTGTCTTTCCCAAGTATGTTACCTGAAGCATTACCACCAAATGTAACTTTACCCTTTTGTTTCTTTAAGTTCAAAAACTTGTCCTTATTTTCTGTCATATGTTTTGAGCAACCACTGTCAACATACCATAGATCTTCTTTATCTTGGTCTTTCAAGGCAATAAGACACTCCTCTTTTGATGTTTTTTCTTTCCAAAGCTTCTTTTGCTTTCTAATGAACTTTGGTTTATCTGAGACTTCCATTAATATGCAATTACTTGCTTTATGTCCATAATTATGACATTTGAAGCATTCTAAGTTTCCTTCTTGTAGAGGTGCAAAGGAATTATAATTTCTTCCTTTAACTTGATCTACTGTTTGGTTATCTTTAAGGTTATAGTTCTTAACCCTCAAGTTTTTCCTTCCATATGCTCTACAATTCATAGCTTTGTGTCTGAAATTAGAGTATGCAAAGCAATAACCAAAGAAAACGTGTGGATACTTGCTTTGATAAACCTTCTTTGGTGTTGTCTTATATTCCTTCTTGATGGGTAGAGATAGTCTTCTGGAGTTCAGATCATTGCTTGTCTTTTCTTCATCTCTCTTCTTGAATTTACTAAGGAGAGCAAGTGCATAAGATTTTGAGTTAGCTTGGTTTTCTTATTTAGAATAACCTACTCCATTTTTGTTATTTGAATCCCTTTGTGTGGTTATAATCTTATCTAAGATTTTACAGCTATTTTCATATCTTGTTTGGATAAAATTTGCATCAAGCTCTTTTCTTAGGTGAACCAATTTTGCCTCCATTTTTTCACAGGCTATTTGTTTCTCTTTAAGAGACTTTTCTAGACTTTCTTCCATCCTATTTTCTTCTAGGATTTGGTTTTTCAGGTTGCTCATGAGTTTCTCCATTTATTTTTCTTTTTGTTCATGTTTTTTCTTTTTGTTCAACTACAAAACTTTTCAGCTGTCTATATCTGTTTTTGTATTTTCTTAATTCATCCAAGTCACTGAGAAGTTATTCTTTCATATTAACCTCTGCTTCATATTTTGACTCTTCCTCATGCTCAATTTCTTCTATCTCATTAGACTCTTCAATACCTAGAAAAAAGACTTCATTATCATCATTGTCATTAGACTCTAATGAACTATTGTTTTCTTCTTTTGAGTAAAAAATATTTTTTCCTTTGTAATACTTTTTCTTATAGTGGGGTTTTCCCTTCTTCTTGTATTCTTTATTTGTGTCTTCTTCATCTTCAGGGTCTTCCTTGGGATAGAGACACTTAGCTGCAAAGTGGCCAACTTTGCCACAATTAAAACATTTGAAAGACAACTTGCCTTTATACCTCCCTGATCCTTTCTAAAGCTTTTTAATAAAACTGGCTTCTTCTACATCAAATTCTTCATGATGGTTGGATTGAGGTTTTTGCTTCTGATTTTTTGTTTTCTTGAGCACCTTGAAGGTTTCCTCTCCTTTTGGGATGTTCTCATGACCTAATATTAACTCATATGCTATGAGGATTCCATACAATTCATCCATGGTGAGTTCATCTAGTTTCTCTCGATCTTCAAGAGTGGACACTTTAGGATTATATAACATAGGTAGTGTTCTTAGTATCTTTTCAACTAATTCATTGTCTGACACTTCTACTCCCAAACCTCTAATTGCATTAACAATATTATCAACTCTTTCGAAATACTCTGAGATATTTTCTTCATCCTTCATTTTTAGACCTTCATATTGTACTTTGAGAGTCTAAAGTTTGGCCCACTTTACCTTGGAATCTCCTGCATATATAGTTTCCAATTTATCCTAGAGATGTTTTGCATTTTTGCAGTTTATTTCTTTAGCAAGGATCTTCTTACTCAGTCCATCTTGTAGGGTGTTTAAATCCTTTGCATGTTCCCAAAATTTATTCTTGTCTTCTGCTTCTATGGGAGTGACTTTTGGAACATCATATCCTTTTTCAACTAATTTCCATACTTCCAGTCCAATGGACATCGGATATCTTTTCATTCTAACACTCCATAAGACATAGTCTTCACCATCAAATAAGGGGACTTTTGATGACATATTCAACTATTGATCCATTCTAATGGATATTTCTCTTCAAGTGATTTAAACTTTTAGTGAAGAGACCTGCTCTGATACCAATTGAAGGATTAGATCTTGTCACTGAGAGGGGGGGGGTGAATCAATGACACAATAATTTGATCATATTTTTACTTTTGTCAATGCAAACAAAATTTGAACACAATAGTTTATCGTGGAACCCAATTGGGAAAACCACAAACACTTTTCTATTAACTGCAAAATTCTGTTTTACAAGTTACAATAGAAGGAAGATGTTCTTCCTCTTTAGATCAACACCCACTGATCAGGATGCACCCACACCGTTGTTCACCAGCTACAACTAGTAGGAGGTTACAGCCCCCTGTTTATTCAGCTACAACTAACAAGGAAACACCTACTCCCCTGCAGGCTCCAACCTACCCTTGCACCTCCCTGCCACCCTAAATTTCATCAATCTGGAAATAGGATATGCAGTCCAATAATGATCTTTTATATTAAGCACTGGATTGCATAATTGATGCTCTGTCTCCTTCTGTTCTTGATCTTCAATAAGACATTGACAGACACACTTTCTAATTCACATCTCAACATATTTATAAGCCTTTAAACTTTTCAACACAACTCTTCATAAACAACATGTCTGTTCATTTAATATTACATAACCCTTGTTTTAAGTAACACAGTCATTAACATGACTTTTCATAACTGTTATCGCTCGGTTTGTAGGAAGGGTTTAAGTAGCTTGAGTCAAGGCTTAAAACCGGCGTAACAGGAGCTTCCCCACCCACTGTCACCTCGATGGGGGGCTCTTTCTATTTAGGAGGGCTGGTCCAAGGGAGACGTCCCTATGTAATCTGGTTCTCTGAAGGGCTAAAGGTTCAATGGATCAAGGTAAGAGATTCCCTTTCACAGATTACTGCCAAGACGGAGATAGTCAAAGAAGATATTCCACTGATGAGGCACCTGTTTGCGAGACAAGACAAATAAAACTAGAATATGTGCTGCAGTGAGTTAGTACTTCAAAAGCATTTATGACTATCTTCAAATATACATATGAGCAATGATCAAATGCTATTATTGACAAAGTCAATGATTGCTAAACAAAGACCAATGACTAATATCACTCCTTCAATAAATGCATAAGAGATAAGAGCATTCAATGTTAAATATCAATCTTTTATGTTATCACAATGCAAGTTTGCTCATAAATATAATATTGCTGCGTCACCTATATTGTTGCTGCTATAGGTATGACGTCAGCACTAGTATTTAGGTCAAAAGAAAGACAAAGAGCTCAACGTTTTATCAAACAAGCTTTTAAAAGGTAATCAATTACTCAAAGTCTATCAAATGAGGTGAGAAAAGTCACAACGTTGCAAGCCAAACAAGAGATCAAAGCATGTGACATCACCTATATAAAATTTGTTGTAGGGTTAACTAGCCAAGAAGTGGACGTTTTAGCAAATTTAACCAACGAAAAGTTATGAAACCTCTATGGCTATGATGAGATGACTAGGCCGCACCTTTCTATCCAAACACAGGTTTAAAATCAGCAAGACGTCATCTCATTAGGGTTAGTTCAAAATTGCTAGGGTTAGATGCTAGGTTAGTTAGGGTTTCAATTAAAAGTGTTTTGAAAGAGATTTGAAACATAAACAAGTTCAAGACTATCTTCTAGACTAGTGCCTTGGGTTTGTTGCCGTCCTAATGCACACTTGCAGACGTGAGCTAAGTCCCGCTCACTTAGTGTGCCCTCGGAGACACAATGTCTAAGTTCCAACCCACACTGTCACCTTGAATGGAACTTCTTCCGTCTAGGCTTACTCCTAGGGAAGCCAAGGGGGGTAGTCCCTAAGTTGCTAAGTTGATTTTAAGTTAAGGGTTCTAGGAGTTAGTTTTAATTTATTACAGGCCAAAAGGGAAAACTAGCCTATAATGACAAGCAGCAATGCAGAATGCAAGTTTAAACTATATGACAGTCAACCATTTTCCTAAGTCAGCTAAGACTAGTGCCTACTGTTGGGCAAATGGGGTCGACTAAGGCTTGAGAGTGTTTCAACAACAACAGATATTACAATTAAGTCAAAATAAGAATACTCCAAGCCACAAGCTGCAATGAATCACGAAAGAATTTTAAGTACTTACAAGAGTTTACAACATATACCTGAGATACATGAATGTATAAATCAGATACACAGATGTACAAGGTAAAGACACAGATATACAACCCAGATACAAAGATACATCAATGTAATCAGATATACAAGATATAAACAAGATGTACACAAGTATCCAAAAATCCAGGCAAGTAGTGCCTCCCCAAGTGGGATACTCACTACTTGCTTGACCCACACCACAGTAAGCAGATCAAACAAGATATTCAACAAGTAATTAGACTGCTCATGTAAACATAAAGGAGATAGAACATATAGCTGCAATAGAACAGATAAAACAATGGAATAAATCACAAGTGAGTTTGCTTATGCATACATCTAATTCCCCCCAAACAGCACAAGTGATCTATGCAGCTAAGTGTTCTTTGTTAAAAATTTTAGTTTCCCACCCCCTAAGCTAGATGTGTGTCTCAAACCTTTGATTCCACCAAATAGCTGCCCGGTGCTCAAGATACTGGGGCTACGAGTCCCCAGCCTAGCTTCCAAGGTCAGCCTGTCACCACTGCAAGTAAGAAGTAGTCTGAGAGGGGATCTCCCCAACGAAATCACGGGACGGTCCCCCGCCACTTCCCTCTAGACTATCCTTCAAACCCGTTTTAGATGGTGGAATAGGATGTCTAAGACCCCTAAAATGTTACTAAAGGTTATTAGGACCCGCGGGTGGGTCTTTAGGTGTGTTGGGTTGCTTTTTAACAAGTTTTAGGCAGTTAAATTTTATCTTTTTAATGCGTGGCCGTGAGCAAAATGTGTATGATCGAACACTCGCAAAAGTGTAATCAAATGACCATTAACATAGCATAATGTAAGTTAAGTATTGCACCAAGTTACACCATCATCACATCATCACCCACAAGATAGATTGAATTAGAAAATGAAACATAGGTGCTTGTGGAATGTTCTCACATCACCATTGATACAGCAGAACGTAAGTTAAGTATTGCACAATGATACACCATCACATATAAAGAAATATCCAAGTTATAGCACAATGTTTTAAACCCTTAGATAAACGCCACATGAGAGGATTATACGAGATAATGAGTTATAAAAGACCATAAGCCATTCACATGTGAAATGCTTAGCAAAGGAAATGAAAATATTTAAACTTTAAAGCACTTGAAAGGTTTAAACCGTGAGCATATGAGATGATATAAGTATGTTTGCAATAAACTCAAAACATGAGAACTTTAAAGATCGATGAGGCTGTGAGGTATTATATGTCTAACCATCCACATCTAAACCATTAACATTATATCATATATGTGTGTGATGTACTAAACCAATAGGGCCGTGTGCACTCAAGTGCTAAAGATATGAAGCCTTAAACCGTTGATTATGCTAGCAATACGTTCCAAAGTGAGATAGCTTGAAAGATTACAGAGTTAAAGCATGAGCATGAGTTTTAAACAATTATATCTAATGCATAAACATACCACCACAAGATGTGCAAGTGTAAGTGTTAAACCCAAGAGGGCCGTGAGCTATTAGACCATGAGCATCGGAAGCATTAAACCAAAGAATAACATGTGTGATATGCTAGGAAAATGCACTAGACCGTGAGCATCCAAGGTGTGTGCTAAGACTAGTATGGATCGTGAGCAAATATGAGGCAAGAAACCATATGAGAAATGCTCAAAACATAGATTAGGCCGTGAGTGCTTCAATCATGTGTTTAACATGCAAACTACCAGCTAGGCCGTGAACATAACACGATCAATACCTCATCTAGAAACATAAACAGGGGAGATGCAATGTGTGCATTAGGACGTGACAATTATCAAGGTAAGTGTTACACCATAAACATAGATTGTGAGTATAAAGGATATGTAAAATATGAAGCACTCAACCCTAAAAAGTGAGACTTTGCATGCAAGACGTGGGTGAAGGACAGGCCGAGAGTGTAATGTGCTTAAAATGAACTAGGCCGAGAGCATTTAGGCTTAAACATTAATCCAAAAAAAAGTTGTCACATGCATGCAAAATATACGTTTTAGACCATAAGGCCGTGAGCACTCAAACCATGAATCTGCCAAGCATTGAAACCATATAAGTGTTAAATCTTGATCCAAACCATAAGGAACTATGAAGCATTAAACCATAAGCCTTATACCACAAGTATTTTATATGTGCAAGATGTATGTGTGTGCAAATAAGGCTTAAGCATGAGCAAAAAAAGGACAAGGACGTGAGGATTAGGTGCTTGAACATGCAAAAATGACTATGTCGTGAGCTTCAAGAAGCCACTCCACATCTACCCTGCATCCAACCAAAACTATAACCTATGCTTGCAAAGATAAGATAGGACGTGAGCACTTAAACAAAAGAGGTAGGACGTGAGCACTTAGGATGCCCAAAAGTGGACTAGGCCGTGAGCTAAGGATAGCTAGGCCGTGGGCTCAATACCTCCAAATTGTGTGACTTCAAATACTCAAAATATTCTCAAAATATTAACCATCACTACATCATATCACTTCCTCATTCATCACATCATGAACTTGCAAAATAGAAGCAGGACGTGAGCATAAGATAGCACCTAAACAGATAACTTGAGAGAGATAATCAACAAAGATAATCTATGAAAAGCATCACAAGTTATTTTCCCTTTAGCCAAGGCGATATTGGGGATTACTCCCCCAAGGTGCCGGCAAATAAACAAGACAAAACTGAATCAAAGGTTTAATTCCTTTAGGCCGAAGCGATATTGGGGATGACTCCCCCAAGGTGCCGACAAGTTGAGATCTATATCCTTAAGATATAACTGCACAGGAAAGCGGGGCATTCAAGCTTCGTTCTCTAGGCCCGGAGAGCCGGACGAAGAGAAGGTCAACTAGGCTCCTGGCCGACCGCTCAGGCAGAAACTATCTTAACAATATAAATCTAAAAAATAAAAAATTTGATTGAATAACTTAGAAGAAAAGAGACTAAACTAGCCAAGACGATTTTGGGGGGTTGGCTAGGCCAAGCTCACACCCAAGGTGTCGGTAATGAGTTAGTATGTAAAAATACACAAGAAAATGAGCAAGATAATTACAAAATACACAAACTATGTACTAAGAAACGTTGGAAAATCGTTACCCAAGTGGAATATGCTTTGGCTGAAGCTTGTGGGCGAATTTTGGCAGCGTTTCCCCTTGTTGCTGGTAAGTTTCTGCAGAAACCAGCTAGCAAAGCTTGCTGGAAATGCTGAAAAACAACAACAAATGTTACAGAAAATTTTCTGCCTTACCACAGAAAATTTTCCTACAAAAAATCTGCAAGGAAATGATGAAATAATGACCTATCTAAAAATGTTAAAGTGCTGAAATCAAGCTGAAATGATTGCAGAAATAAAGTGGATCATAAGAACAAGTAGGAGTGTGAGAGAGGGGCAAGGGAAGACTCCTCTTCGAATCTTTCCCAATGATCCTCTTGGGGCAACCTGCAAAACTTAAAAGATGATGTGAATCATGGAATAAACAGTGATATTGAGACTAACTTAGAGCGATATAATTGCAAACCCTAAGCTACCCAACATGCACATAGAATAACCAGAATAATCAAAGCTATTCTACCCAAGAAGAATAATCAAACTCAAGATCTACTACCTATGATCACATCAAAAAAATAAGATGCAGTATCACCTCAAATGTAGAAAAAATCCAGAATAATCCAAGATCTTCTCATAGTCCTCCAAAGCTTTTCTTGTATTAATCCAAAAATGAGAGAAAACTCTCTAGAGAAAGTGAATGGGTGGCTTGGTGAGCAAGAGCAAGAGGATGGGGTGAAATTTCAGCAGCATAACAGTAGCAAAAGATAGATCATCAAATGAGGAGGGGAGGGGTCTCTTTTATACCAAAAATGGCAAAGAGAGGGGCCTTGGATGGATGCCAAGTGTTGGCAATCCAAAAGATGAGAAGAGTCTAGAAGAGGGGCGCCCTTTTAGGGTTTTAGTAAGTGGAAAGTTGATCCGGATTATTTTCGGCACGAAATGAGAGCGGAGATATAATAAATAAATGCACAGAGATATCATGTATATCCAGTAATATAACAGAAATATATCAGAGATGCAACCATAAACACAAAGATACAGTAATACACGATTTCTATTAATGAAAGAAATGTACAGAG
>ML777964.1:1099946-1113162 GCA_009831015.1 Picea engelmannii
CCACCCAGTGGCAACCCATCCTAAAGGGAGATCAACTTACTAGGGCATCATGTCACCCTTCCAGGTATGAACAAGTTAAAGAGCATAATTTCCAAGCAAACGTTATGAAATGAAGTAGAATTCAATGCAACATATTCAAGTGTTTCAATAATTAGAGTGACACATACCATGATACCCAGACTCATTACCCCATGGAGCAAGACTTACTGCTACTTCAAGACCAGGCTGGTGGGATGGATATTGTTGCTGTTGATAAATGGGTTGCGCTGAAGAAAAGAGGGTCCCTCCGGGGCCATGCTCAAGTCATCTAGCTCTGGGCACTCCATGTCTAGGACCTGTGGGCATAGAGACATGATCTCCTTAGTTATCCCTAGAGTAGGGGATAACATTGTCTAATTATAGTGTCTAATGTATATTACCATGTCATTCATCATTTTTTAGTCATATGGAAATTGCGCTAATTCCCCCTTAGGATTTTTTAATGTTTTTTTCAAATAAAAAATTTCCCGCAAAAACATGATATTTTAATTGTAATCTGTGGAGAAGTTAAAAAAGTGGTACTAAGAAGCATTTTATGCCTTGGGGGTATTCATTTTCACTCTTAGATAACCCACTTTACCTAAATATTATCTTTTTGAGGGAAAATAATGATTATTTAATTACTTAAAGTTATTTTCTCTCAAAAATGTCAAGTAAAAAGAAATAAATAAATAAAAATAAGCAATCCAATAATTAAGGGAACATGTTAGTGACATGTTTTTCCCTTGTCTTTAGTCCATGGCTTGTGTGGCGAGTCCTCTTGAAGAAGTGGCGACTTGATTGATTGAAACTCAAGTGAGCGAGCATGTTGGCATTTGGGTGGAGATCCTAAAGAGGGAGGGTGCACCTCTCCCTTGAGGGCGCACCTCTCCCTTGAGGTGGCGCATTAACAAGAGAGGACATCAATCCCAAGGATTGACTCACCGGCCTCTCCATCAAACTTCATGAGGTGGAAATACACCACTCCCTCTTACCTTGAGATGTGGCAACCTCACCTCAGACCCTCATGCCACTCTCCCTCTCTCATCCCACTCACCCCTCACATTTGTCATACACCCTTGCCTTGGGATTCATGTCGTTTGGGCTATTTAAGCAAGGCTCTTCTCCTCATTCAAGTTAGTTGGAGCTCGTGGAAAGAACTCTTGTGTTTTAATGCTACTATTTGTATACTTTCTTGAGAATTGAATAAAGAAATACTTTGGAGGTCACATGGTGATTGTTATTCAATGTGTGGATACTTGATTGTTGTGCTTTGAATTGAGGTAACTTGTATTTCTTTCAATTTTTCATACCTACTCTATCTAAGGACTTTGAAGGTGTGCTATCACACAGTAGGGTAAGATCTATTTAGATATATGGATTTTAGATTTTACTATATTTCTACATCTTAAGATTCTAAACTTGCATGCTTTTCGAATGAACTAACATGCTTCTTTGAGTCTTTTGTGTAGGAAATACCTTTTTCTAATGGAGTGTTGGCAAGATTGAGAAAAGTTTTACAGGTTGTTAAGCTTGGAGGAGTGATAGATTGGAGTTCCATCCCTCAGTCATTCCAAGACCTTGATGAACAAGAGCCCCTTGACTATTCACCAAGGGACCCCATAGACCAAGGATTCAAGTCTTGAGAAAATTTCTTCCTCTCCCTCAAACTTTTTTAAAATCTACATTCCTTTGTTTACTAGTTTTCATGCAAGCATTTAGATCTAAATTCTATTCCAAATCTTTAATATCTAAATTTTCATGCATAAATAAGTTAGATCTTTTTGTCGCCTAATACACACCTACAAACATGGATAAGTCTCCAACCCACTTGGTGTGTCCTTGGAGGCACAAACCTGAGTCCAGACCCACTATCACCTCAATCTGGACTCCTTCCGTCTAGGCTCACTCCTAGGGAAGCCAAGGGGCGTAGACACTATTAACTATGTGAATGTAGGTTAAATGTTCTAGGAGTTAATTAAATTTATTAATTAGGGAGACCCAACCCAATGACAATCAACCATGCAATATGCAGTTCCTTTAATGACAAACAAACCTTTTACCACAATTTAGACTAGTGCCTAAAGATTATCAAAATTCTCTTATTGAAATATATTCACAAAATGATATCTTTACAACTTTAAATAAAGAATAAATTTATCCACACAATGATTCAAAAAATAACTTTACATGTAAACAATTACTTACCAAAGAATTATAGAATGCTTGAATAAGAAATAAAAAATAATGTAAACAACTTGCAGAAAATAAATGGAATGTAAATACTTGAGAATAAATTGTTGAAATGGAAATTGCAATGAAATGTAAATGTTGTGAAAAGTGAATAGGTTGATTTTAATTAATTTTAGGTCTCTCTTTGACTTGGGGGAATTAGATATGAAATGTTGCAAACCTAAACTATGTGACTACCTCAAGTCCTTATCCCTTATCCAAGAGGAAATGTTGGGTGCTTAACAAGAGAACAACAAGGTTCTCCCCTATCTCCACAAGTCAAATACAAAGTGCTTGGTGTAATGTCCCCCACCTCTTGATGAAGAGGTTTGGAAGACTTAGTGGTCTAGGTGTCCCCACTAGGCCATAATCTTACATTGAGGGGAAGGGTCAACCAAACTAAAGCTATATTCTTAAGTTGACTTGATAAAAAGGTGAAAAAGAGTTAAAAGATAACTCAATGAAGAAATAGAAGCGTTGGAGGTTGAGTTAGGGTTAACTCTAGGAATTAACTTAACTCAACAGGAAAATAGAAGAAAACCTATAAAGAGAAGGCTAGGGCACATCTCTTATGCATTTTGGATTTTGGTAATTGCTTGTTATTGCTCTTGAGCATACAGTTTGAGGGTTTTGTTGTTACAAACCCTTGTGAACAACTCAGTGGTGAAAGACCCACTCACCTTGTTCCAAGCTTGGTTTTGGGGATGAAATACTCCACCCACACCATTCTACACTCATCACAGATCCACCTATCGATTTAGGAGAACAGCAGGGTCGTACTGTTCAGGGATTTCCAGCAGGGGCACACCATATCTTGAAGAAGAGTTTGATCCAGCCAATCAAGAGAGCTTGGGGGTATTCCGACACTTGGGTTCTATTTGGAGGTCCTTGACCAAAATTTTGGAGGCTTTCTTGAAGATTTATTACCATCAGATCTTCAGTTACAGATTGGGACGGACTTGAGGCAGGAGGATGTCTTGTGATTCAGTATTTCTCAGATCTAGGGAGTTCTACCTAGAATCTGGACCTGAAACTTCTCCTAAGGGGTTATCACAGCCCGATCTATCATCCAAGAGAGTTTCAGAGGTTTTGGAGGTGTCCCTCATACAGAACAAATTATTGAGCTATTCAGGGCTTTAGGAGGGCGCAGGTTGCATTAGGGTTTCAGCCATTGGAGGAGGAGGATTGAGTATTGGAGCTTCAAACTTTCGGGAGGAGTTTCCCTTGTCCCGATCTACAGTTTGGTGGAGTTTGGCACGTTTTGGGCATCTCCTTCAGCTGGGCCAAAATATTGGTCCCTTACCATCTAGCAAGACGTACCAGCAACCCAGGGGGGTTGGGCGTTCACTTGTTGTTGGCACATTTGGTCTTCACATTGTATTCAGCCTTTGGAGGCTTATTTTGTATTGTCGGGAGCATTTTGTAGCAGCTCATATCATCTATCTATTGGAGCCATCTAAGGACTATTCCAGATCTTCTCTATATTATATCAGGTTCATGATTTTTCTTAATAAAGGTCAGATCTATGCTTGTGTTTTCCACATCTTGAATATTGTTGTGATCTTGCATGTATTGAGTAGCTCTTATATGAACCTTGACTGAATAACTAAAACAAACCCTAAGGCCGAAACATCAATAACTACCTGCACACCAAATAATCAATAAACACATCAGTGGTAGTTAGTGGTTTCAAGCAAAAAATTGGCTTGGGATCATTACAGTGGTATCAGAGCTATGATCCTCTCATCCTGTGAGGATTAGCGCATGCCTTGGTACAGTGGTATATACATGGGCAGAAAGAAGAAACAAGCAAGTGAAACACAGACCGAAATGGAGGGTTTAGGTGAGGAAGGTGAACCCTAGGGCTTGGCCTACTTGGCAAGAGAATTCAATAAATCCATAAACCAAACAGAAAGTAGATTGGTCATCCACCTACAGAAGAACTATGACATAACCCGCGGAGGACAAGCCGAAATTACTGAGACCTTGAAAAAGGTAGATGATAACCTAAGGAAGGTGGACGAAAACCAGACTAGGATAGTCGATCTATTGCTGCAGATAACTCATAAGGGGAAAGGTCCAGAGATATATGAAAACAGAGAGACTGGTGGTTCACAGGGTGGAAAGAGGTACAATCCAGAAAAGTCTCCCAGATATAACCCTGAGAAGATTCCCTATCATCAGTCTAAAGGGAGCCATGGAGGAGGCACCCACATGGGAAAATGGGTAGCAGGGCTACTCCTAGACCATACTTACCCACATTCACAGAAGGACAGGCACAACAGGAACAGGTGGATGATTTTTTTGAGCAGATGGTTCAGTGTACCAGGGAGTACCATGAGCTAGACTTGGGAATTCAGAGACAGATGTCCTTGGATCAATATTGCCAGCTTAAGTTCAGAAACAAACCTAGGTCAAACCACAGAAGCAATTATGAGTTGGAACGAAGGATGGGAAAGATAGAGATCCCATACTTTGATGGTACGACCAAGATGACAGCACAGGCGTGGGTACAGAAGCTGGATACTTATCTACAGCTTAACCCCATGAGAGAGATGGAAGCCATCAAGTTTGCCACCATGTACTTGGATGGCAAAGCTCATGATTGGTGGTACCATGGATTGATCACACTAGGCCACAGTCAGATCATGGCATATGCAGACTTCACTCAGAGGCTCATTGACTGTTTTGATCAGGGGGATCCAGAGTTTCATTTCAAGGAGCTCACACAGCTTAGACAGACAGGGGCACCAGAGGTATACATTGAATAATTTCAAAGGCTAGTGGTCATGGTGCAAGACATCTCATCAACCAGACTTATGATGTTGTTTACTGAAGGGTTGGGTGAAGGCTTTCAAGCCCACCAATCTACAGGATGCTATTTGGAGGACAAGGGACCTAGGACCAGCTACCAAACCAAAGTTTATCCCTAGACCACCTCTTAACACCGGAGGAAGAGATCAAAGACCTCCTGCGAACCTGGGAGGACGTGACCCAAGGGGGTTTGACAGGGGCCGTGGCAGAATAGATGACAACACCAGGAGGGAACTGAGGAGGAAGCAACTCTGCTTCACATGCAAAGAACCATGGAACCCATCACACAAGTGCATGGGACGTGGCCAGGTACACTACATAGAGGTGACTTTAGACAATGAGGAGGAGGAAGATTATGGTCAACTACAGAACATAGAGGTCGAAACCACAGAGGCAGCAGAATAAGAGATCCCAGAACAGGACAATACGGCTAGGGGGAAAGCCACCTTGGCATCTATCAGCGGGGTGCCCAAATTCAACACCTTCAGGATGAGGGGGGTCTTGCAGGGACAGAAAGTGTCCATATTGATTGATGGGAGAGCCTCTCACAACTTCAATGACACAGCATTGTTGAAGAGGAGACATATACCCACAGTAGAATTTGAAGGGTTCAAGGTATAGGTGGAAGGTGGTAGCACTATGTCTTGTGAAAGGTACATTCCAGGTATGAAGCTCACCTTGGGAAGGCATGAGCTAATGCAGAACATCTATGTGATGGAACTTCCAGACACTAACATCATCCTAGGAGTATAATGGCTCAGCACATTAGGGCCTATCACCACCAACTACAAGACCATGGAAATGTCTTTTACAGAGGAGAGAGGACGAAAGGTAGTGCTCAGAGGCATGACAGGTAACTGTGCTAGGGTAGTTACGACCAAGAGGATGGAAGCCATCTTCAAGAGAGAGGAAATTGTGTATGCAGCTGAATGTAGGATTTCGGCACGTGTGGACGAGAAGGGTAAGGTGCACTACACCCCAGAGATCAAGGAGATCCTTGACAGGCACCACAAGGTGTTTGGGACGATTCCTCCAGGTGTGCCACCAGACAGGGGATTTGAGCACATCATTGAACTAGAGGCAGGGGCTAAACCAGTCATCACCACACCATATAAGCATCCAAGGAAGTATAAAGACGAGATAGAGAAGGCCATCAGGGAGCTTCTATACATGGGACACATCAGACCAAGCTCTAGCCCTTTTGCTTCTTTACTAGTCTTGGTCAAGAATAAAGATGGGACTATGCGGATGTGCATTAACTTCTAAGCCTTGAATAAAAAGACGATCAAAAACATGTACCCTATACCCAGGATTGATGAGTTTCTAGACGAACTGCATGGAGCTGTCTACTTCACAAAGATTGACCTTCGTTCTGGCTACCATCAAATCAAGATGAGGGAGGAGGATATCTCAAAAACAACTTTCAGGTGTCACTACGGCCATTATGAGCTCTTGGTAATGCCCTTCGGGTTAACCAATGCCCCAACCATGTTTCAATCTTGCATGAACCACGTGTTCAACAAACAAATGAGGAAACACTTGCTAGTATTCTTTGATGACTTGCTTATTTACAGCAAGACGTGGGAGGAACACCTTCGGCATGTGGACCAAATCCTGTCAATCATGGAGGAACAATTACTGTATGCTAAGGAATCCAAGTGTGAGTTTGGGATGACAGAGGTACTCTACTTGGGACACATCATCGGAGCAAAAGGAGTACAGGTACATCAAGAGAAAATAACAGCCATTATGGAGTGGCCTACTCCTAAGACACTCATAGAGTTAAGGGGATTCCTAGGCATATGCACGTACTACAGAAAATTTGTCAAGGGGTTTTCTCAACTGTGTGCACCCTTGACCGATTTAACTAAAAGGGGGGCCTTCAAATGGAGTGAAGAAGCTCAAGCTACGATGGAGAAAATGAAAAAGGTGATGAGCACATGCCCAGTTCTAGCCCTTCCGGATTTCGGCCTGCCTTTCACCTTGGAGTGTGATGCCTCAGGGGAAGGTATAGGGGCCGTACTGATGCATAATAGGCACCCTCTTGCCTATGAAATCCAGAAACTCAGGGGTCCTAAACTTCTTTACAGCATTTATGAAAAAGAAATGCTGGCTATGCTCTAGCCAAATTTCGGTAATATTTGGTAGGTGCACAGTTTGTGGTCAAATCAGATCATAACAGTCTTAAATACCTATTGGAGCAGAAGGATTTGAATGAAAGGCAGAAAAAATGGGTAAGCAAAATACAGGCCTATGACTTTGACATTGAATTCTTCAAAGGGAAGAACAACGCAGTGGCTGATGCATTATCTAGGAGGCCATACATTTTCGCCATGACAGGTATGTCGGTTGACTGGAAGGACCACTTGGTGGTGGAATATGCAAAGGATCGGTTCGGTTGTCAGCTATTGGATGGACAAATACAGGATGATAACTTCGGGATCGTGAAGGACCTCATCTATTACAAGGGCTGAATTTTCTTGGTTCCTGGATCGGCTTTCAAAGCCAAGGTATTACATGCATGTCATAACTCACCAGTGGCAGGGCACCAAGGGATTAGTAAGACGTACAGATAGGTGAGAGAGAGGTTCTCATGGAAGGGCCTCAAGGAATATGTGATTAAGCATGTCAAAGAGTTCACTACATGCCAAGAGAACAAGGATGAACACACTCACCCAGCAGGACTACTGCAACCCTTGCCCATTCCGGAGCACAAGTAGAAGCCCCAAATTTGGCCACTAAAGGCTCAAGAAAACATCTCCAAGCTTTGGTGCAAAACCCTTTGCAGCAAGTAGAGTCAAGGTGGGCAATGTTTTTGGTCAGCTTACTTGCTTGTTATCGTGGTCGAAACTTGCTGCTGTAGAAAAAAATTTCTACAGACACTTGGATGTTACAAACATACTCTGAAAACTTCATACAACAACCCTCTAATACCACTGAAGTTTGTGCTAAAATATTGCAAACTAATCTGCTTGTTTTATGCTTCATTTCTCAATAAATATTTGATGCTTTGAGTGGTTAAATATGAAGTAATTAGCTTTATTCATTGCTGATATATACTCTTATTTAATGTTGTAGTTTGGGACAGAAATATTAACTTGCTCGTCCACTTAATCTTTGAGTTTATATACTTGTCTCTTCTTGTGTCTCGGGTAGGTACAACAATCTTCCGCAGGTACTACAGCACTTGGAAACCATCAACCATCTACAAGACTTTTTTTCAAGAAAATTTCCACTTAGTAATTTTACCTATAGGAGTATCACTTCCATAATACCACTTTCCATCATATTTCCCCCTAGGGTCACCCGAGATTCCCCCCTTGTGTAAGATTTCTCCTTCACTAAAGCGAGGGGAGGGTTTATCTAAGGTAATAGTGGGTAGAATCTCCCACAGTTATCGCCATCTCGTGGGTTGGGTCGGGCTTTGACCAACCTACAATTTTTGCGATAACAAAGCCCTTAGAAAAGGAACTACCTTTAGCCTTAAATGAGATTTAATCTACTTGCTTTTAACATGAAAAGGAAGGATTATTTATATCTAACTTGAAACAGAAATCTAGCGTTGCATGTATTGTAAGTAACCAAAGAAAGAGTAATTTATAAATTTTGAGAAAGAGAGAGGAAGGCTTTGCTTAAGACTTGAATCCTTGGGCAATGGGGTCCTTTGAGAAATAGTTGAGGGACTCTTGCTCTACAAAGATCTTGAAGAAGAGTGAAGAGTTGAACTATAAGGCTTCACCTCTTCAAGTTTGAGAACCTGTAAGCTAAAACAACTCTTTCCAAATAATTGTTAAGCATGCAATTCCCTACACTTGAAAGTTAGAAAAAGATGTATATTAAATTAAATAGACATGAAATCTAATTTCTCAAATATAAAGGAAAATAAGACAATACATAAACAAACTAGTTTAGATAAGTCTTGTTATCGCACAGTTTGTAGTTTAGGTCATAGGTTGATGGATAAAGATCAAATTGGCGTAACAGGAACCTTCCCCACCCAATGTCACCTCAATGGGGAGGTTATTTCTGTTTAGGGATGTTAACCCAGGGGAGACGTCCCCGACAACCTGGGGCTTTGAAGAGGCTAAGATATAAAGCAAGGTTAAAGTTTCCTCCTCATAGGTTACCACCTAAGTCAGATAGTCTAGCTAAATAGCCAATAATGAAGTGTAAGCCCTGTTGACCACCCATTTAGCAACGGTGGTCAACTCATGTGCCATGAAGATGCATCACCAGATGCAAATTTGTTAAAGACAGTATTGGTTCTACTTGGGCATCTGATGCTCCAGCAAAATTTTGTAAACGAAATTTCCGCATCCCTGCGTGGGTTGATAATGTAATAAGTCTGCATGGATCATAGTTAGGTCAAGTACCTTGGGATGTTTTCAATGGGAGAGTTCATTTCACCGAGCGTTTTTTATCCTCAGGTTGTCAACCGAGCTTTAGGGCCTGGCTGACTTCCCTTGAGTTTTTCCCTCCACACATGCAATAATTTCTTCCAAAGTGGTGAACGGCGTTCCAATGGTCTCATCCTTTGGTAGCTATTGTTTAGGAATGTTGTAAATGACCATGCCAGACAGGGTAGAAAGTTTCGCGGAATTTCGTCGAGTCTAGATAGGTTTTTTTTAGTTAATTAAATTTTTAATAATTTAATTAATTAATTATTTTTTGAGCTAATGTTGTAAAAACTGGATCTTTGGGCTTTTGATAGGGGTATTTGTGCTCAAAAGAAATGGAATAGCACCCCCTACACCCATACACCAAGTTTCAGCTCAGTCGGACGAAGTTTACTATGTCTTTGTCCACTCAGAGTCAGTCTCAGTCAAAACAGCAATTTTAATTGCTAAGGTGACATTATTAAAATGTCAAAAACATTGTAATTTTGAGTTAGTGAGTGAGTGTGAAGATGGTAAAGAGCAAGTTAGACCCTCCTAACCTACCCAAACCCATCCTAACAACTTAACAACTTAATCCAACCTCTTAACTCACCCCCTCACCTCTCTAGCTCACGCCCTAGGGGGAAAAACGTCCCCCCTCACTCCAAACCCTTGATCCAAGCCTAGAAACTTGGAGTGGGCCCCTCTCACATGAGGTGCTTCCCTCCAAAACCCTAACTACACCTAAAACCTAACTCCAAAACCCTAACTCACTCCCTAAAGCTCACGCCCTCACTCTTCCTTGCGCCCCCTTTGGTGGAAGCACACCCCCTTAACCCTAAACCTAACCCAAGTTGCCTAAAATGGAACGTGGGCCCTCCTAAAATGCCTAGTGCGCCCCCCCTAGCCTCTTGGCTCATCCCAAGACCATCCACAAGCTTCCACCTCATCAATCCATGCTCAAAACCCTAGCTTGGGCGCCCCCTTCATAGAGATTCACTCTCTTGCTCACAAACTAACACTTGGAACTCATCCAAGTACCTTCACTTTGCCTCTAGAGGTATAAAAAGAACCCCTCCTCACACTTTTTCCTTACCATTCTTTGAGCTAAAGTTATGCTACTGAATTTTTGCCATCTTCTTGCTCTTGCCATCTCACATTTCACTCATTGCTCTTGAAAGTCTTGTAGCAACTTGTTCCTACAACACTCTCATACTTTGGGAATAAAAAAAAGCTTTGGAGGATCATTGAAACATCTAAGAGTATTCTAGTTGCTTCATACATATGAGGTGATGTTGTATGGTTTATTGTTTATGTGTTGTTGAAGTAGATCAATGATAAAGTATTTTACTAGAGTAGGGTAGCAAAGAGTATTCTTGCTAGCTTATGCTTATTGTATAGCCTAGGGTTTGTAAGTATTTCTCATTCTTGTCTATTCAATATAGCTATCTATTCCATGCTTCACATATTGCTTTGAGTCTTGCAGGTTACTTCAAAGGATTCATTGGGATAGCATCAAGAGGAGCCTGCCCTTGAAACCTTCTCACACTCCTTGCTTTCTAGTTCTTTTTCATTTGCTGCATCCATTTCCACTTACATTTTTGTAGCTAACACTCTCTTAGATAGGTCAAAATATAAACTTTTCATTTCAGATTTTTATGCCAAAAATTTCTGTGTAAAAACAGAAATTTTTTGTAACATTTGGGTGTGTTTTGCAGCATTTCCAGCAAGCTTTTGCTAGCTTATGCTTATTGGATAGCCTAGGGTTTGTAAGTATTTCTCATTCTTGTCTATTCAATATAGCTATTTATTCCATGCTTCACATATTTCTTTGAGTCTTGCAGGTTACTTCAAAGGATTCATTGGGATAGCATCAAGAGGAGCCTACCCTTGAAACCTTCTCACACTCCTTGCTTTCTAGTTCTTTTTCATTTGCTGCATCCATTTCCACTTATATTTCTGTAACTAACACTCTCTTAGATAGGTCAAAATATAAACCTTTCATTTCAGATTTTTATGCCAAAAATTTATGTGTAAAAACAGAAATTTTTTGTAACATTTGGGTGTGTTTTGCAGCATTTCCAGCAAGCTTTTGCTAGCTTATGCTTATTGGATAGCCTAGGGTTTGTAAGTATTTCTCATTCTTGTCTATTCAATATAGCTATCTATTCCATGCTTCACATATTGCTTTGAGTCTTGCAGGTTACTTCAAAGGATTCATTGGGATAGCATCAAGAGGAGCCTACCCTTGAAACCTTCTCACACTCCTTGCTTTCTAGTTCTTTTTCATTTGCTACATCCATTTCCACTTATATTTCTGTAGCTAACACTCTCTTAGATAGGTCAAAATATAAACTTTTCATTTCAGATTTTTATGCCAGCAAGCTTTTGCTTTCTGTTTTTTGCAGGTACATACTAGAAAAGAGGGGGAAACGCTGCTCAAGTCATTCAAGAAGACTTCCCCAAGATACCCTTTCGGTTGGGTAACTACTTCCCAACTTTTCTCTTCTAAATTCCAAGTTTTCTTTCATTATCTCATTCTTTTTGGATCCATAAAACTAAACTAACATAGTCTAGTTTGCTTTACTTTTAAGTTATTTACATTCTTTATTCATTTAGTTGTTGGCCCCTCTTGTCCAATAGACAAGTTTGTATGGCCTTTCATTCAATAATTTGTTATTAGTTTAGATAACCCTCTTTGGCCAACAATGGTAGGCTTGCCTCCACCTTGGCCATTGTGAGTGGTTCCTCTCTTTCTAAGTTTTTCTTTTATATTTAATAAGCTAATGTGCCGGCACCTTGGGAGAGTCATCCCCAAAATCGCATGGCCTAAAGGAAACCTATCTCTCTTTGATGTCTATATGCTCTATAATGCTAAACTAATCTAGATAGTCATCACACCTAAAGTTTCCTTTCATCAAGTTTATTTCATATGCTTATGGTTTTATTGTTAATAGTTAAGTAATTTATGATCTCTCTTAAATGTTAAATCTCTTTGTCATCATAAGTTATTTTGCTCTTCACTTTTAAGCATATGGTTATCTAAGTTGTGGTTTAGAATCTCATTCACTATCTAGTTTAATCTTTACTTTTCAAAGCACACATCTTATTCTAATGGTTAATACATATGTGGATGAGCAACCTTAAGTCTTAAAGCTTCTTTACATTTTCATTAGGCAAGTTGTTCTTGTCCTTTCATCGTGGTTAAAAGTTAAATGTTTAAATGGTGATGTGATGCTCATATGTGCTTAATGTTCCTTTCATTTATGTGGCATAATCTCATGGTCTAAGACATTTTGTTTTCAGCTTTACATTTCAAGCAATCTTTACATTCATGTTATCTTGCTTTATGGTTTAAGCTTTCACCTTCATAACTCAACTTTTTCAAGCAAGTTTTTCAGTTATATGGTTGGCAAGTTGTTCTTGCCTTAATCTCACTTTCATTTCAAGTACATATGTGGAATGGTTAATGATTAATTGCTATATCTATTGCAACATTTCCCTTATGTTTTGATGTGTTAATGCTCTTTCATTTCAATCTTGCAAACACATTTTTATTGAACTTTTTTCATTTCGGCCATGTGCTAAAAAGTAAAATTTTAAGTGTCTAAAACACTCCTAAAAGCAACCCAGCACACTAAAAGACCCACCCGCGGGTCATAATAACACTTAGACAACATTTTAGGGGCTTTATTCAGCCATCTCCACCATCTAAAACGGGTTTGAGGAAAACAACGGAAGGAAGTGGCGGGGGACCGTCCTGTGATTCCGTAGGG
>ML777964.1:1132218-1150617 GCA_009831015.1 Picea engelmannii
ATGAGTGTAGCAAAGGCTAGGCTCAATCCCTCTTCTTCAATGGCTGAAAAATCTCTCTAAGGGGACATGTAACAATGACCTACTTGTGTGCTTGTTACCTAGGGTTTCAAATCAACAATTTAATAAGCAAATGCAAGAAATTACACTTACAACCATTCAATTAAGAAGTTTTGCAAGAAAATCACTTACATATCATGAAGAGAAACATAAGCAAACCCTAATTGTAAACCTTCCTTGAGAGAAATGCCACAAAATGCCAAAAATATCCTTCCAATAGCAAGTGCACCTCACTTAGCAAGAAAATATACCCAAGAAGGGCGCAAAAATCAGACCTCACAACTGTGAGTGAATTGTGTTATGTCAAAATGAGGGAAAGCATCCTCAATATATATCATCCAATGACCTTTAATTAAAATTAGGTCATTAAAATAGCCGACAAGGCTAATAACTAAAAATCATATTGTTTTACATTAAAATTCTAAAAGAAAACCCTAAATGAGCAATGAGCAAGATGTCTAGCCCCTTTGAGGGAGACGTTGGCCCTTTTTAGGGAAAATCACAGCACTAGATGACAAACGTTGGCCCTCTCTGGGCCTCCAAACTCTGCCACACATGCCAAACTGCCCTGTCAAACTGCCATGCATTGGAGGTGATGTCAAGGGCCTCTAGAGGACGTCCTGGGTCAACATAGGAACACGTTCCACCTACAGTGGGTTAACCCCCTAGGGTTGGGCTCAGCCAAGGCATCCTGGATGAAAATGTCCTTCTTCTTCTCCCGTGCAAAGGTTCGACCAATCACTATCCTGTCTCTGCCCTTGATGAGGTCCTAGCAACCATCTGATGGGCTCTTCAGCCCCATGGAGGTCCGAACTAATCATCTCCCCATGTGTACCGGTCCACTTGGTACCTGTCCATCGGGCATGGTCCTGCACATCAAAAACTTCGCCCTCCATGGGCTCATTAGTCCTCGAGATCATAGCAATTTCAATCATATTTCATCATTAATTTTATCAAATACATGCATAAAACCCCTAGCATAGCATGTAATAGCTCAAAGACATTACAATGACCTACTATACAAAGCTGAAGAAAAATACAAAGTGCCCTATTGGGCCAACATCCATAAGAAAAGGAAAGTTTCCAAAGGATATCATCCAAGCCATGTAATACAAGGTGGTGTGATCCAAGGATGTCCATACATAGTGAAAGACAGGGGTGAATATTATCTGTGGGTGCCTTTGTAGGAGGCGAGTTGTACCTGTCATGGATGCAATTCTTTCCAAGCCCTTTATTGCCTTTATTCTTTCTTTTCTTTATTACTTTTTCTTTCTTTTTATTTCAAGGTCTAACTAGAGAACACTGCCTTGGCGTGGTGACCAGAGCTGACAGTGTTACCCACAAATACTTTCATAGAGATGATAAGACTAGCTCATGATGAGACCCCCTTTCCCTTGGCCATGCAACCAAAGGTCACTGCCCTGGAGTGGTAACCAGATAATGGCAACGTCATTATGCTAGGTACCTATGAACATAATGGGATGGCTCGTGATGATACCCCCCATCCTCTTGGCTAGGTCTTGTTTTATTATTTTTCTTCGGGTCCCTATTGTTTCTTATCGAGAGGCTTTTTATTGCCTTCTCGGGGATCCCTGGGCAAGGCATCTCTAGGTTTTATTTTTTATGGCTTTTATCTCTTACCAGCTGCTTTTACCCCCTGGGCCTTTAGCCCCTTCTTCCCACAGGATAAGGTGTAACCCCACAAATAGGTCATCCTAATGTCCGAACTAAGGGAATGGGATAGATGAATGGGAGATAAAATGTAAAAATGATAATATGATGGGAGCAGACGATGGCTCTTCAAAATCCCTCCTGGTAGCTAACCAAAACCTATGGGTACAAGCTTGCTAGGGTACCCTGTCAATCCCCCCAACCATGGTCAAGTGGGTTAGTGTAAGATCCAAGCAGTCATCAGAAATGAAAGGAATCGGATGCATATATCTGAAAGTTATAATGATCAAACATGACACATACCATGATACCTGGACCAATTACCTCATGGAGCAAGAGTCTTCTCCGATACAAGTCCAAGACGAAGGTGATGGATGTTGCTGCTGCTGACAGGACAAGTCTGATGAAGAAGAAGAAAGATGGGCCCTCCAGGGCCATGCTTAGGTCAATCCTGCTCTCGGTACTCCATGTTTAGGACCTATGGGCCTCGAGACATGATCTCATATCTATCCCATGAAATCGGGGATAACAAGTCTTACATCCAAATGATATGCTTAATAAACAAGAAAAACAAGAGAGATAATCTACAGCTACCTCAAACACAACATAAGCAATGAGCAATGAGCATCCACACAATGAAAACCACCCACAATGGACCTCCAAAGTCTTAATTATTCAATTCAAGAGAGAAATACAAATGACAACATTACAATGCAAGTATACTTTTCCCAATCTCCAACTAACAAATAATGGAAAAGAGTCTTGCTTATATAAGAGGGGAGGTTGCACTTCCCAAGGAGGGAGGGTGCATATCCCAAGAAGGAAAAGACAAGTGTATGCATGGATGTGTGCCAACTCTCCTATACATTCAAGTCAACTCGCCATGAGTCAAGAAAGGGTGAGGATAGGTCACCACATGCCAAAGGTTGGTGTCATACTCCTTGGGATTGACACCCACTACCCAAAGTGCGCTACCTCTCTCATGAAGTGCACACCCTAGCCTTGGAATATCCACCCAAGTGACAACCCATCCCATCAACTTGAGTCTTACTCAAACAAGTTGCCATCTATTCAATAAGACTCGCCACACAAGACATGGACTGAAGACAAGGGAAAAACATGTCCCTGACATGTTTCCTTGACTATTGGCTTGCTAATTTTTTAATTTATTTTTTGCCTTTATTTGACTTTTTTGGAGAAAATAGCTTTAAGTGATTAAATAATCACTGTTTTCCCTCAAAAAGGTAATATTTAGGTAAAGTGGATATTTTGAGTGTGAAAATGAATACGTCCAAGACATATAATGCCTTCTAGTACCACTTTTTTAACTTAGGCTTTATTTACAATTAAAAATATCTCGTTTGCGGGAAATTTTTTATTAACTGAAAACATTAAAAAATCCTAGGGAGGACTTAGCACAATTTCCATATGACTCATAAATTGTTGACTAGCATTGTAATATACATTAGAAACTATACTTATATAACCTTACTAAGGCCTAACCATCAGTACAGACTCCATCCTTGGAGGAAATGAGTGAAAAAACTCAAAAATTATAACTTGTTTAAAAAATTTTCAAGCAAGAAATAATTAATAAGTAAAAAAAACACTCGAGTAATGCACTCATGGGTAAGTCTTAGGAGGATAATACTTTTACAGGTTTATCATGTTGAATTCATCTTATTACAATTCCCCATGGGGGGCATGGAAATGCGGTATAGAGAAGAAGAAGAAGAAAGGTGGCCATATTGGTTGGTTGGACTTCTAAACTCTGAATTTGAACAATTCCTTGTTCATTCTTTGGCAGCTCAACTGCAAGTCCATCCTAGTGAAACTTGGTGGGTAACATTGGCTCCATATGGAGACGTATGCTTGATATTTTTAGAGAAGGAAAGCATGCGAGAATCCAGAATTTGTGATCTGCAAACAAACATGTCTCGCCAAACGAATGTATCAACACACATATAATATATAGAAACCAACAATAAAATGAAGTTGCAACAGTAATATACATATGTACAAGAAAGTGCAAAAGAAGAAAGTGAACTAGTATACAAGGAAAAAATAATGATAGGAAAGTAAAACACAAAGGAAAAGGGTTAGATATATATGTTACAAGGGATGCCACATGGGAATCAATTGATTGCATTGAAGAACAACATGAAGAGCTGCCCATTTACTGGTAGAACCAACTTCTCTCCATCGAACTAGTTGAAGTAGAAAGAATTTTCGCTAGCCACATCATGGATGATATATGGTCCTGTCCATAAACTGTCAAATTTACAATGTTTCCCTGGCTTCTCTTTTTGTTTATCCCATAACAAAACTGTGTCACCTTTCTGAAAGGTCCTTTGTCTTGAATATTTATCAAAAGTCTTCTTAACCTTTTCTTGATTTTTGACACTCTGATCAAATGCCTTTTGTTATCGCACAAGTTTTAGGTTGGGAAAAGCTTGACCCAACCACCAAGTGGAAACAACTTAAGGGACACTATACCCAATGTCACCTCGATATAAGTCTCACGCTTCAAGGGTGACTAGGTCACTCGACGGAGGCGATCCCACAATTTGGGGTAGTCACATAGTCTAGGCTTGTATCAATCACACTCTAATCCCCCTAATTCAAGAGAGACTTAAAACGTATTAAAATTAACCTACACACAACTTTCATAACATTGCACTTCAAGTTCTGAAATCTATTTCAACTCCTTCAAGTTGTGCAACTTTACATTTCAAGCAATTTACTTTTCATGTGTTTCTATTTCCAAGCAATTTAATATTTTAGGTCACTTTCTCTCTATGTGGATGTTTACATATACTAAAGCACCTCTACTTTTGATATAAGCATTCTTTATTCATTTGGGGATATTTGTATAAATCTAGTATTCATTTCATGATCTAATCCATTATGTAGATATATCACTTTTAATCGCATTATCATTTAGTTGTTCATTTCATAGTATATATATATTTCATGTTGTTTTCCAATTTATAGAAAATATTCATAATTGGTCTAAAGTGTAAACTAATTTCTTTTATATGTTGTGGATATCTCATAGCAATATTCACTTTTGTATAATTGTAATTTTTTGTATAATCTTATTGACTTCATTTACCCATCTTTAGGCACCAGTCCTAGTATAACTTGTAGATGATCCAGGTGGATATTGGTGGCCACCCGCCTATTCCACTTGGACCCACACCATTGTTTCTTTCGTTTTTTCAGTTTTCTTAATTGTAGCACAATTTACTATTTTTAGAAGTTTTTCGGGTCCTGAACTTCCAGAGCTGTTTTGAGGCCCTAAACGACGTTTTTTGGGCATGAATGCTTTGGCTAATATGAGTTCGTTCCAGAATCAACATTTGTTTTCAACAGTGTAGTCTTCGGATATATCTTTCTAACGATGTATCATGTGCGTCAAACGGAGATAGTATGCCAAAGTTACGACCACGGGAAATTGATGTACCAATTTACCCCAACGGGGCCCATATTCTGGCGTTTCATCTCCTAGGGTTAGGTTTTTGGATGTTTAGGGTTTTCCATTGTTTCTCAATAATATATAAGCCTTCGAGCCTCATTGTAACACAGAGTTCATAGGCCAGTAGCCTCCACATCTCTTTTCAGAGATAAGCTACCAGCGCCCGAGCTATTTTATTTCCATTCTGTGTGTAAGAATATTTCAGTCATTTTTTATTAATGAAATGAAGTTTTACTTCCGCTGCATATCTGTGTTTATGTGTATTTATGTATTTCATTGTGTTCCTGCATAAATCTGGATCAGTAGATCAAGGGGTTTGTTTTTCATTAAAGATTTGCATTTGCATTGTTGATTATCATTTAGGTTAGGTCCCCTAACTCAAGATTTAAAATTAACCCCTAGAAAACTTAATCAACTCAACTTAGTTAAGTAGGTTCTACCCTCCTTGGCTTCCCTAGGAGTGAGCCTAGATGGAACAAGTCCAAGTCGAGGTTACAGTGGGTTTGGACTTAGGCTTGTGCCTCTAAGGAAACACCAAGTGGGTTGGAGACTTCTCCATGTTAGTAGGTGTGTATAAGGAAGGCAACACAACCAAAAGAATTTGTGATTTAAAGGGTATGCCCCAATGAGGCAAGTAGCTCAAGTCTAGGGGAACAAAACTCAAGTGAGAGAAGACCAATACTTGAAACTTTCACGTTTTTCAATGCAACAATTTATATCTCCAATGCAAGATTAGTGTCTTAAGTTATGGGTTAATGGGGTCTTAAAGAAAGATCTATGACTACTAAACCCTTGGGGGTGTAAATCCTCTTACTTCTCAAGGTAAGTAACCTAGATAGGGTTTGAAATTAAGGGGTGTAAATCCTCTTGCTTCCTCAACAAAACCCTTGCAAATAACTTTAGAAGCTTGATAATTATGGTGGAAACTAGGATAGGGGTGTGTTGTCGTCTTAATACACACCTACAAACATGGAGAAGTCTCCAACCCACTTGGTGTGTCCTTGGAGGTACAAACCTGAATCCAGACCCTATGTCACCTCAATCTGGACTCCTTCCATCTAGGCTCACTCCTAGGAAAGCCAAGGGGGGTAGACCCTATTAAATTATGTGAAGGTTTATTAAATGTTCTAGGAATTAATTAATTTGTTGATTAGTATTACCCAACCTAATGACAAGCAACCAATGCAATATGCAATATTTCAATGACAAACAAACCTTTGTTTATTTAACCATAATTAGACCAGTGCTTAAAGATTATTAAATTCCATTCATTGAACAAATATTCACAAAAAGGTATCTTTACTTCACAAAAAGGTATCTTTCAACTTGAAATAAATTTATCCACACAATGATTCACAAAATAATTTTACATACAAACAATTACTTCCGGAAGAATTAAAGAATGCTTGAAAAATAAATAAATAAAATGTGAATGATTTGCAGAAAATAACTGGAAAGAAAATTCTTGAAAATGAATTGTTGAAATAAAAATTGCAAGTGTTTTAGGTTGTTTTTAGTTAATTATAAGTTTATTCTTAACTTAGTGGTTTAGATGTGAGGAGTTGCAATCCTAAGCTATGTGACTACTCCAAGTCCTTATCCCTTAGTCAAGAGAAAATGTTGGGTGCTCAATAATAAAAACAACAAGGTTCTCCTCTAGCTCCACAGGTCAAGTCCAATGTGCTTGGGCACTCAACAAGGAGGACACTTAGTACCGTGAAACCATCCCTGACTTCAACCCCTTCTAGCCTCCGCAAGTTACTTTATTTTAGTGGCCAAACAATAACAGAAATGGGTGCCTAATTAAACTAGCCACTCAATCCTTTGCTTTTTCTTATTACCCAAGAACCACAAAGTGGCAAGGGGAGGGAATACGGTGTAAAGGCGAGGTAAATTTTATTTACTTTGCACAAGTGAAATTTTAAGCACAAGCCAACACAATTTTGCAAGGATGGCAGAGCCAAGCACAATACAAGGTGTGGGAAATCAAAGATTAATTAAAATAAATAACTTAAACACATTGATCACACTACTTTGACACAAGGTGGAGGACAAAGCCTTCTGATTTTGTGGCAAAGGTGGACAAAATTAATTAAAACAAAAATCAGAAAAAAATTATAATCCTAGCCAGCACGATTTTGCAAGGATGGTAGAGCCAAGCACAATACAAGGTGTGGGAAAACAATTAAAATTAATTTACATATTTTAAACTTTGAAATAAAAAGAAAGTGCAAGCCCAAGAGACTCTCTTGGAATGCTTACAATAGTTTTAAAAAATGAGAGAGAGAGAGAGAGGGGTTTTGCATCAAATCTTGTAGAAGTTTTCTTGAGCTTTTAGTAGCCTATTTTGGGCAGCACCTCCTCTTTTTATGATGAAAAATTGCATAAAACAACAAAGAAAACTTGCTGGAAAATGCTAAAAATCACCACAAAATGTTAGTTTTGAGTTAGCATATGTACAAAAATATTTACAATAAAAATATGAACTTAAAGATTGAATTTTTTTAGCAAGATTTGAATGATAATATGAACAAAAAATAAATAAATAGAAGGCTGAAATTAAAACGAAAAATTATATGGAATAGAATGAAGCCTTTGGGGTTCCTCCTTCAAGCTTTGGCAACCTACAAATCCGTAAATCCTTGCTATACAATGAGGCAAGAAGTTGAGATATTTGCCTACAAAATACTTTGCAAACACTAATAAAAAAAAAATCACATAAACCTATAGCAATACTACTACAGATTTGTCCCTAGCAAAATAATTTGTTTAGGGTTCTTTAAGTAAAACAATATGGAACAAAGATAAACAAAATTACAATGTTACCTTACCAAGAGAAAATACCATACTAGAGAACCAAGAATACACCAAGAGATCCTCCAAAGATTCACTTTATTACTCCAAGAAAGGTTACCAAATGGCACCAAAAACCATAAAAAAAAATGGGAGAGAATGAAAGAGAGTGAGGAGAGATTTTGGCATAATAAAGTTGGTGTGAAAAACTCCTGTCAAAATGAGGAGAGAGGGCTTTCTTTTAAAAGAGGGAGAGAGGAGAGACCCCTCTTGGATGAGTTACAAGTTTCACCCATCCAAGAGAGACCAAGTCAAGGAGGGTGCACTTTTAGGGTTTTGGAGTGAGTTATGGTTTGAGAGGTGAGATGTGAAGGGGGAAAACCCCTTTCCACTTGTTCAAAAATGATGTTAGGCTGTAGGAAGGTGGCACTTAGGGTTTTGACACTTTTTTCAATTTAATTTTTACTTTCCCCTAAGTTCATGAAGAAGGGGGGCACACCTTTCACTAGGGAGACTCACTTTTGGTTGTTGACTTGGCATGGGGGTGTCTTCTAAGTGGATTTTCACTTTTTCAACTTAGTAAATACATTAGACATAATTTCCCCACACTCTCTCATGACCTTAGACATTTTTGCAATTTTTGTTTTTTTTATCTTGGTCAATTATTTGTTGACTTTTGACTGACTTGGACTCCTTATGCACAATGACCTAGAAAAAATTGTCCAATTGAGATGAAACTTGGTCCAAGGGTGTAGGGGGTCATAACTTATAAGACATTTTATTTGAGTACTCACACCCCTATACAAAATCCACAAGGACCAAATATTTACATTTTCATCAAAAATAATTAAAATTTCCAATTTACGTAAAATTTTAATGATTAAAAAATCCTATCAAAACCTAACGGAATTTCGCAAGACTCTAGGAGAGCTCTAGAATGGTCATTTAAAACATTTATAAACCTTAGTCACCCAATGGGCTAGATCATTAGAACGCCTGTCGCCACTTTGGAGGATTATTGAGTGAAAAACTCAAGGGTAATTAAAATCGCCGAAAAACAAGATTAATTACTTGAGAAAAAAAAACATTTGATGAAAGGACTTTCCTAATGATAAATTCTTAGGAAACTAAATAAAATTTATCCATACTAACATATTACAAAATTATCCCATGCAGGGGTGCAAATATTCCGTGTACATAGAAAGAAGTGATGGGGGCAAAATTGCCCTGCTGAGCCATAAGTATTCAAACCTGTTGTACCAAAAGGTACATATCTTCATGGTACATAACGTTGACACCTAGTTGAAATAGTTGGTCAACATCTGGCTCCACATGAGGACGTGTGCTCAATCTTTTGGAAGGAGAGCATGTGAGAACCTCAAAATCTGCAAAGCAAAGTTCTCACCAATAACCAACATAAGTACATGTGTGAAAAGAATAAATAATAATAAAATAAATTAAATGATATTGACAATAATCAAATAAATGAAATGACTATACAATGAATTATATACATAAATTAAATAATGAAAAAATGGAAAGAATCAAAGGAGAAAGGTTAGAGATACATTACAAAGGGTACCCCTTTGGACACCAAATGACTGTGTTAAAGATCATTTCAAGGTGGAGCCTTTTCACTAAGATATCTAACTTTATGTCGTCCAACTGGCTGAGATGAGTTGTCAAAAGACTTATACACTTTACCTTGTTTTTTGTTGTTATGGTGTGAACCTTTTTTCTTAGTTCTCAACCACTTGATAGAATCTTCTTTGAACCCTCTCTGATGAAGTTGCATTGGTGCTAAGCGAAAAGATTTAAAATCTGTCAACTTAGAGGAAGGGGAGCTAGAGCAATAGAGGAGGAGTTTCATCCATACACCATGGAGGATGATGTGCCAGTTGAAAATGAAACACCACCTTCTACACAGTTTGGAGTAGCTAGTCCTCCATCCATCATTGATCGTCATATAGTTGATGCACGACTAGGACCTTCTACGTCTATTTCAAGGCCTAGCAAACATCCCTTGATCTTTCCCCACAAAAGAGGGAGAGGGCATTGATATCATATATCTAGTTTCTAGTTTTGGGACATATACATTTATATATGTGATCATTGATGTCATTTTGTATTGGTTTCATACTTTCAGTAAGGACATTGATGTATCGGTTTTTATTCGGCATCCACTATATCATATATATCAGTTCTTTCTCCATATTTATGTGCATTTGCATTTATATGATGTTGTTGTTGCTTTATATATTGAAAAATGTTTAAAATTTTGAAAAAGAATGAATAAATTATGTATTTTTTAATGTTTGCCGAGGTTTTCCAATTTTTTCACCAATTTTTCCGATGAGATGTTTTCAGGACCTTTGCCGATTCCGATGTTTTCTTCTATGGTCTCAATGCTTTCATGACTAGAATATGTGGTAAAGATAATCAACGCTTTTAGTTTGGCACTTCATATCTCAAGTTTCAACAACGTTTTGCATTTTTCATGGCTATAAGTTTCAATCTAATGGATGAATGCTTCTTCAAGTATAACGATTTGATCTCTAAGCGAAATACTCAAGCAATTTCACTCTTCTTTATGGTTTTTAATCTATGGTACTAGAGGTTTAATATTCACTGAAGTCAGATTGGTATATGTATGGTGATATTGAACCTAGTATCACATATTTAGCACTCATTAAAGCTTGACATATAATCTAAATACACTCTGGTAACAAGCACTTAAAAATTCATAAACAGTCCATCAAACCACATTAACACCAAGCACTTTGTTAACTCTTCAGACCTGGGGTCTTCTCCTTTCATTTATTCTCTGGTATGTTCATGTTATGATCTGTTTTATGGACTGTATATTCATATGAGTGCTGATATACTCTTGTTTATTCCACTTTGATGCTGAATATGATCATATTGTTTATAACTGTGGGTGATTGCTGACATAAGATCCAACACATAACAGCAGCATTAACCATCACTTGACTTCACTTTGAGCATGCTCTAAATATATTACATCTTATGATATTGACCTCTCAAGAGCTGGTGATTTCATGAAGTTACACATAATTATTATATCCTTTGATAAAGTGAATTCTGGGAAGCATCTTACTGTTCTTTGAGGTACGATATGTGTGACGGCAGTGAGCTAAATAACATTTTCATTGGATCATTGGCATCTATAATCTGCATTTAACTCAAGTGAATGTTGGAATGATTTGGTAAATGGTATGCTTCATTAAATTCCATACTCACATTGTCATGCTTTAAAACTCATAATTTAAACATTGTGGATGCCGATCCATATTGGTTCATTGGATACAATTGTTGCATATAAGAACATTGTTTAGAGCATTCTACGTTTCCATGGTTGGTGTTATTTGGAAGTGTTGAGCAAGTCTAATTCACTTTGTGCCATATAATCTGTAATGTTCCCAAGCCATTATGCCAGGAACATCATGGTTTTGGGTGTCTTTTAAAACTTTTATTGGTTGTGGTATTTCATCAAACACTTCGCTGACCTACTTGTTTAGATGTGTTTACTTGCTGAATGGCCTCTTGATTTCGGCCTTAGGGTTTACTGATGTGTTTATATGAGTGTTTGCAGCAATAAACAAGAAGATACAATCATGGACATAGCTCAACCATATGCAATATGATAGACAAGCCAAAACATCTCAAATCTGCTTTTATTCATGAAATAGAAAAACCTGCTACAATGAAGATGTCGATCTGGAATGCTCAACAGATCGCTAAGAAGATAGACAATAGAGTTGCTACAAAATGCTCCAATAGAAGACTACAACAAGCCTCCAAAGGCTGGATACACAATGAAGACTGAATACAAGTAGATTTGGGTCGTAAGAATGCTAAACCCCCAAGTTGGAAGGTGCCAGGCCCTGCTGGATAGCTAAATCTCCTCAACAATTCGGCCCCGCTGCCAAAAGTGTCCAATCACCCCAAGAAATATGCCAAATGATAGATCAGGCAACTGTAAGCACAACCCAGGTGCTCAAATCTCCAAAGCCACTCTCCAACCCTATAGATCTGATTCTCCTCAAGGAATGGTGCACCCCCTTGGATGCCTGAAACCCTAATAATTCAGCCTCTCTCCTAGAGACCTCCAACAACTCCACCAATCCACTAGAATGATAGATTGGGGCACGGCAATGAAAACCCAAGTGCTCAACTGAGCAAAATACCTGCTAGATCCTTAGATCTAGCTACCCTCCAAATAATGGTGCACCTTCCTTTTAGGGAAATCGTCTCTCTCTCAATGCCAATCAATCCTCCATAAGAATACCTCCAAAAACATCCAATAATGGCGCTATGGTACCTGCAAGGAAAACCCAATACTTGGAATTCCCGAAATCTCTTCTCCTCGGCTAGAATGAATCCTCCCTCAATGGATGGTGCACCCCTCTTGATGGAAACCCTCAACTGGTGCACCCTCTCTCTATCTACACATGTAACTGATGTAGAATCCTCCTGCAGCTGAGTAGATCTAGAACTAGAATGGTGTGGGAGCGTATTGCATCTCCGAGACCAAGCTTGGGACAAGCTAGGTGGAATCTTTCACCACCGAATCGTCCTCTAGGGTTTGTTAAATCAAAACCCCCAATGTTGGGCTCACTAGCTAAAAGCCAAATATCAAAATATGATCATACATGAATGAATGAGTAGAGGCCCTTGCCTTTCCTTTATACATTCTGGCTCACCTTGTCCCTCCAAAGTGACTTTCATTTTATTAATATTTAATTAATTAATTAAATCACTTTAATTAATTAACCTTTTAACCTCTGAAAAGCTCATTATCTCTCCTTGTGGCTTCCCTAGCCACTGAAAGTCACTTCTCACCATCCCATCCTGTAGTGTTGCTTCTCCTGATTCCAATGAGCTATTACACTAAGAGGTTCCTCCAAGTAATGTGCCAAAAATGACCTCTTCAGTGAATTCAATTTATAGCTCAAAATAGTCAAAATCATGGAAATCGTCGGAATGCAACGGAACCAAAGCCAACCTGTGCGGAATGGCTCATAATGATGGAATATGATGACCAATGCAAAATGGACCCCACAATGCCTCTCAATAACCCCTGTACTCGCTATAACGTCCATATGGCTACTCTGGTCATCATAAACCTCTGCACTGTGATGATGTCCCAAAGTGGGGACATTACATAATCTTCATTTGGTTTTCCCAACATAATATAATAATACAAGCACACTTTCACATCATTAAACTTGTTTGATCGAGAAATAACTTACATGCCTCAACCTATTCCATACTCTGAAAGTGAGTTGGTGAAAATTGTTGTTTACCTTTGTAGAGTCTATGCTATAGAGAGCTCCCTTTCTTATCCAACACCCTAGCTTGATTTGACCTTAGGAACACCCCCTTAGATTAGGAAGCCCTCTTCTTGTCCTTAAAGCGAGAGGTAACAATGGGTGGCTTGCCTAGTAGTTGCTTCTAGGCTCTCCTACAAATGTTAGGACTTTTTCTTTAGTGAGAGTTTGAGTAGTAACACCTCCTTCAAAGTTGGCCCAAAGGAATTTCTTGAGAAGCTTCTCCAATCTTCAATAAGCATTAAGGGATAGGAACCAACATTAAAAATAGTATAAATGAGTGGGAGCCAACATTTTTGTGCAAATTTGAAACTTGGCAGCAAAAGTCACCGGCTTTCTGATCCATTTATCTACTTTTTAAAAATTCTTTGGATCACTCTATCCCGAAACTCCTTGGGAGAGGCTTGGAAGGAAAAGGGGATTCCTGATAACTTGAACACTTGGCAAGGTTGAATCAAATCCCATCCATGAGCTTAAAGCCAATCAATAATATCATTATGACTCTGTGTAAAGCATTGAGTTTTTTCCATTTGAATCTTGCAAACTGAAGCTTCACAGAAAATTTATAGGTAGTCCATCATGTTGTCCTTTGAGCATTTGTCTTCCAAGAT
This sequence comes from Picea engelmannii, assembly GCA_009831015.1. Classification (NCBI taxonomy): domain Eukaryota; kingdom Viridiplantae; phylum Streptophyta; class Pinopsida; order Pinales; family Pinaceae; genus Picea; species Picea engelmannii. The sequence continues at coordinate 1,146,180 of ML777964.1, forward strand.
GGTCAATAAAGAGTCATTGAAAAAATGGCCATTAACTTTCTACCCCAAGTCAGGGTCTGGCAATGGAATGCCTTAATCAACGCCTTGACCATCCTATTCTGGAGAGATAGCCTAGGGCTTTGGCAATAATTACATACAATGCAAATACTTTGGGAGCGGAGATTCTCCCTTTCTAAGATGTGACATTCAAAATCTTTAGGAATTTGCCTGAAGTAATAGAAACCCTTTCTTCTTACTTGGAAAATAAAACTCTGTTTAAAATCTATATAATATCTCCCTCACAATGAATCCCTTACTTTTACAACATAAGGAATAGAAGTGGCATCCATGCTACGCAAAAATAAAAATATTTGATTTTGATTTTACATATTAAAATGTGTATATACGACTCTGTAAATGTGATTCAAATAGTTTCGTGTTGTTCTTTTGAATGCTCTAAGCATGTAGAAAATTTGTTTGTATCCATCAGCCTAACCCTATAGGTAGTTAGATTCAAAAAATCAGTTTCTTCTAGTATAAAATAGTCTATTTCCTGTTTGTTTATGTGCATAGTCATATGATTGTGTTTGTGAGACAATTTTGTCCCCAACTCCACATATATTCCAAGAGACCAATCTAATTCTTTTCATTAAACCACTGAACATAAAATGTGATTGATTTCGGGCTTCTGAAGTTATGAGAATGGTACAGGGCACGCTGTAAACCTAGATTCTATAAGAACAATAAACAACAACGGCTTACAAAAATTGCAGCCCACTAAGTTCTCCAATGTACGCAGGAAATTCACCAGAAATCATGTTGTCTCTTAGCACTCTGCACAAGACATGAAATGTTAGAAATATTGTTGTTCAGAAGACAAGCAGAAAAGTCAAATGGCTTGCATTAAGTTAAGGTTTATATGCACAAGAGGGCATTTCACTTACAGTTCCTCCAATTTCTTCAAGTTTTTTAAGAATGACAATGATGAGACACCTGACTTTATGTCACTTACTCTCCTGCCAGCATTAATAGCAAAAATAGGCCAACAAATAGTGATTTCTATTGTCAATTCTGATCCAATTTACTTAAAACTTACACTTCCATTTCAAGTTAAAAAAAGGACTAGCACAAATGTCAATGAATATGGAAACAAACACATACAGTATTGTCAAAGAGGTTAAGTAAGAAAAGCTTGAAGGAATTGGACCCTTGAAAGCATTCCCCTCTAGCCTCCTGCATCACCATTTGATTCAACATCATGTGCAAAGCCTTCGAAGAATGTAAAAAATAAAATGGACAAATGTCTGGATCGAATCTTTGTTTGTAGTGCTACATTAAAATTATGATAGATAGGGAAGAACAAATGCATGGACTAATGTATAACTTTAAGAGTTTTATATATTAAATATTTGGATAGCCTCTTACATCTTGAATTGATATTACATTGCTGAATTAATGTTTACAGAAGATAAGGTGGTGTACAGTTGGTTAGAAGGATCTGCGTTCAGCACAATTCTTATACATATACATATAAATGCTGCCAAGGTGTTCATAACTTCATATACAGATAAGTGCCTCTACATACACCCTAACAGTACCAAGTGTGTATAAGCTGACTACAAATCAAGAAATCCCTACGCTGATGTATGATATGCTAAAGGATCCTATGCATGCTGAAGATATTCAAATTCATGACATTAGGATTTTTTATTATCCCATCATTTAGAAAACATTTTTTCAAAAGCATTGATAGGAACCCAATAATCAACAATAAAAAAGAATAGAAGTAAGAACTAACTTGTTGTTAGGCAATTGACAAACTACCCTACCACGAAAAATGTTCTATCATGTTACATTCATATGACTGTCCTACAAAGAGGAAACCCAGAATGCTTGCAGGCAAGTAAGAAAATAAACAATTGAAATGGTGAATCTTAGGCAACCTGTCTATTTTCTAATTGAGATAATCACAAACTTCAGCAGATTTTATATGTATACTAGAAGAATATGTTTGTACATCCAAACGCTCTTATGAGGATACATAAAAAATTATGTTTATTCCCTTGTGGCCCTGTTATCCACCAAGTTGCACTAGGATGGACTTGCAGATGAGCCGCCAAAGATTGAACAATGACTTGTTCAAAATTCAGAGTTCARAAGTCYRRCYGRCCAATMTGGCCCHTTTTWAACTTTTYTACYACATTTMCATACCMTRYSGGGAATTGTAATAARAKGWSTTAAGCATGATGAWWTTTGTAAAAGGYTTAGCCACCYAAGRMTTRVACAYKAGTAYKTWACTCTRGAGTRTTKTTKTTTACTYRYTAAWTATATYYTSYTVTYYAARCRAWWTATAATTTYCRAGTTTTTTTCACTCAATMWYCTCCAAAGCWGGAGTAATTRTACTMRYRGWTAKGMCTTARSRKGGTSWTYTAAGYCYAGWBTYTWATKTATATWACCATGYTAADCATYMTCCTAGAKTTYTATRKAAATGTGCTWARTCCCCCWTWGGDTTWTTTHAWTTWTTHAGTTAATAAMAAAWWTCYCNTAAAACRRAWTTTTTTAWTTGTAATTTGAAGTTGTAWTAAAAAAGTGGTAYTARRAGGCWTYRTATGYCTTGGGGGTGCTCATTTTTTAACCTAGAGCACCCACTTTTGTGAGTGAAATTAGTGATTTTAATCACTAAAAGGTAATTTTACTCTCAAAAGCCCAAAAAGACATAAAAAATCAGAATTGCTAAATTTTAGCAAAGTTGCCGGAAACATGTTTTGACATGTTTTTAGTGAAATAAAGCCTAAAATGCTATGTTGCAGTCAAAGGGAAGCATCTATGGGTTAAATACTTGAGTTAAGAGTAATTCTAGAGTGAGTTGTGATCAAAAGAGAATATCCCAAGAAGGAGGTGCACCCCTCTTGAGGAGAGGTGGTGCATGCTTAGAGAGGGCTGCCCACCTCTTGATAGGTGGCAGCCCCTCCTTCCTCCTTCCTTCACACTTGTATTGGTTTGGAGTTATGGGAGAGGTGGCAACCCATACCTCAACACTTGGCCATCTCCCTCTCACATGTGGTGTGCCCTCCTCTCCACTTGGTGCACCCTCTCTCATTGGGAACTCCACCCAATGGTCTATATAATAAAGCATTCACCTCTTGCTAAGCTAGTTGGAGCTTGGGTGATCTTGCTTGTTGATGTTATTGTAATATTTCTTTCTCATTGGAATAAAAAGGCTTTAGAGGCTACTACATGGTGTAAAGCAATTTTGTGTGGATCATCTATGTTCAATTTGTGTATGCGGTATAAGCTTTCTTGCTAATTTTTTGCATTTATCGTTAAATCTTGGACTTGGAAGGGGAGCTACCTCCCAACAGGATAGAAATAGAAAAGCTAGTTTGCTTAATATTTCTATTGATTCATGTATGTTAGATGGTTTTGAATTGCATGCTTAATTAGCTTGTGAGAGCTAGGTCATGTCTTTTAGGTTGTCTTCTAGGCCTCCGAAGGTATGTCTCTCTCATCTGGCATGCGGGCCCTTGGCATCCAACCTGTAGGCTTCAAGCCCCATGGAAGCCCAAGCTAGGCTTGTTCCTCCAAAAATTTCCACAAACTAGATCCTGCAAAGACAAACAAGCACGCCCTCCAAGGATCTCAAGTCAAAATATCATGATGAGTAAATCAAATCAATAAATGATCCACCTAAGCATGTGCATCAAAGATTACCTTGTCAAACAAGTAAGTGCACAAATACATTATGCGACTTGCCAAGCTTGGATATGGGAGGGTTGTCAAGATGTCCTATTGGGTAGATCTTTCCCTAGGTCAATGAGTGTTTCCCAAGTGATCCCTCTCTAAGCCATGTAAAGTGGATGAAGTGGTTAAGGATCAAGACTCATTGGGCATGGGGTTCATGACATACAAGGGGTTGTCGCATCTCATTCATGTGTGCCTTTTTAGAGGGTGTGTGGCACCTTCGCTTGCAATGCACTTTTTCAAAGCCCGTCCTCTTTCCATGTGTGGTGTTTAGATAATGATAGTGTCACTCAAAAATATCTTGTGGAAATGAAAAGGCTAGCTCGTGATGAGACCCCCTCTCTCTCAGCCATGCAACTGAAAGCCATTACCTTGGCTTGGTGACCAGATAATGGTAATGTCATACCACTAGATACCCATGATCATGATAGGCCGGCTCGTGATGAGACTTCCTATCCTCCAACTAACCCCCTAAGCATTTATAATCATTTATTCTTGTGGGGCCCCCTTTTTCTTACAGAGAATCACTTCATTGCTATCTCAAGGAATCCATGGGAGAAGCATCTAGAAGGTTTATATATAGGATTTTATCTTTTTCAACCAACAACAATCCCCCTAGGCCTTCAGCCCCTTCTTCCCATAGAATGAGGGACAACCCCGTCTTGGATCAATACACCTTAAAATCCCTAGAGACAAGGAAATGGGGGGGGGGGGGGGG
>ML777964.1:1150625-1161724 GCA_009831015.1 Picea engelmannii
GTTAGTGATGGAAAGTGACAAGTATGGTTGGGAATGGTACGATGGCTCTTCAAGGGAGTTACTAGTAGAAAACCCATTCCTGAGGAAGACCACTTACTAGGGCACAATGTCAACCACCAAGGTGAAACAAGGCAAAAAGAATAATGTCAAGGCATATGTCATGAAATCTAAATCATTCTAAGATACAACATACTAAAATGCCTCAAATATTGAAATGACACTCACCATAATACCTGACTTGTACATCATGAAGAAAGGCCCAGTGTCTCTCAAAAGCCAGCTGGTGTGGTGGAATCGATCTGAAAACCTTGACCTCTGTGGTGGTGAGAAGGGTCTCCATCTGCGCAAGTGGATACTGTTGGTCATGTAGTCTCTCAGCACTCCATATCTGCAACCTAAGGGCCTAGAGACATGATCTCGTTAGTTATCCTACAAAATGGGGATAACATCTGGCTCCTACTTAGGGACATGTGCTCGTCGTAGAGTGCATGAGAATCGCAACATATCCCGGTAGACATGTGCCTACCAAAAATCAGACAAAAGCATCAGAGCATCTAGGGCAGTGCTATCACCCTTCGTCCATATACAAAAGAATCCGAAATGAAAACTAATCTAGAAAAGAAAATTTTTGACATTTTTTCAAAAAAATCTAAACTAAGCATGAAATCAATATGCAAGTAGAGAAAAATGAAATATGAAATGCATTTAAACTACTATGAGAAATCAAGATGCAAATGCAAGAAATAAAAATGACTTATCTACTTACCTAGGGGCCTCGGGGTCCTGAAAATCAGGCGATAGATAATTTCAAGTGAAGTCATACAACCAGTTCAACCAGTTGATCATCTCATGAAAGTATCTCCCCCTGTTCTTGATCATGTGAAACAACAAAGATAAGTCCAGCACAAAATAATCATGAGAATAAATGGATATATAATCGATCACGAAATGAAACTCATGGAGATTGGTGGGAGGGAGGAAATCCTGCTAGAGAGAGAAACCATCAACCCGATCATCCCGCCTAAAAGTGTAGCCACAAGCCTGATCAATCCATCTTTGAAGAGGGCTACCATATGTAGATAACAGCTCGTCTTCATCTTCACTCAGCAAATCACCACTGCCTGAAGGCTAAGAAAGGACAAGAGATCCCAAGAAAACCCTATGATTTCCCAAACAAGAGGAAACGGGGTAAGGCACAGCCTTAGAGAAAAATTCCTCCGTCAGACTTGGGAAACATCTCTTCTTTGTTTGCAAATCCCTTCCCAAATTCTCAACATGAAAGTGCTTATGTTTGGTAGTGCAGACCTCGGACCGCTTTGGGCTAGCCAAGATCTGGTGTCTATCAAAAGATGAGCACAATGGTTGAAAGTCGTCATAGAACAAATTTCCATCCTCAAAAGGGTATCTATCAAGGGATGACCGAAGATCAGTCTGAGTATGCTGTGACAAGTCATCCTCGAAGAGGTGGAACAAATATGTAACCATATCATCACCAGGTTTCCAAATATCTGAATCATACATGTATGAATACCAATCCTATGAAGATGAAATTTCAAACCCCTCTGCCTGAGAGCTACCCTCAATGTCATAAATGGGATCTCTATCAATAATGAAACAACCCACATCCCATCTATGTCTCCCAATCTGTATGAAATCATCAATGTCGTCATCAACTATATCCGAGGGTTGTTCCACGAATTCATATGCATCACAGGAGCTAATTGTTCCTTCACAAAGCTGGAGGACTTCATTCTCTTCAAAAGGAAAAACAAATATCAATGTCTCATTTAGGCCTTCTACAAGAGAAACATCATCGAGATCCCTTTGGCAGTTTTCTTCATTTCCAAAGTCATGGAACAAAGCATCATCAAAGTTTTCAAAAGGATTATAACTCATCATATTATCTTCTTGATGTGCAGGAGAAGCAGAGGTCTGGATGTCTTCATCAATGTAATGTCCCCCACCTCTTGATGAAGAGGTTTGGAGAGATTCGGTAGTCTAGTCATCCCCACTAGACTATAGTCTCATTCAGCAGGGGAAAAGTCAGCTAACTCCATGTTATAATTTGAAGTTGGTTGACTTGAAAAAGTGAAAAGTAACTCACTAGAGGATTAGAGCGCTTGAGTTGAGTTAGGAGTTGAACCTCAGGGTTAACTTAACTCAACAGAGGAATAGAAAGAGGTATAAAGGAAAGCCTAAGGCGCACCTCTCAGTTCATATTTGATTATTATGCATTTGTCTATTGGGCTCTTGAGCACACAGTTTTGAGGGTTTTGAGAATACAAACCCTAGAGAACAACTCAATGGTGAAATACTCCACTCACCTTGTTCCAATCTTGGTCTCGGGGATGAAATACTCAACCCACACCATTCTACAGTATTCACAGGTACCATCATCCACTCAGGAGAGCAGCAGGTTGTACCCTTGAGGGTTTCCCAACAGGGGGTGCATCATTTCTTAGAGAGGAGTTCAATCCATCTTATTGACAGGGATTATTAACATTCTAGCACCTGGGTATTACTTGCAAGGCCTTGTTCATCAGATCTGGAGTGTTTTGAGAGGGTTACTCTTGCTATATTATTATCTGGAGATTTGGTACATTTTTTAGAGAAGGAAGGTGCAACTATGATTTAGATCTGCTCAGTTTGGAAGGGTTACATGTAATGTTCCCAAGCCGATATGACAGGAACATCACGGTTTTGGGTGTCTTTTTAAACTTTTACTGGTTGTGGTATTTCGTCAAACACTTTGTTGATTCACTTGTTTGTATGTGTTTACTTGCAGGTTGACCTCTTGATTTCGGCCTTAGGGTTTATGTTGATGATTTATATGTGTGTTGCAGCAATAAACAAGAAGATACCGTAATGGAACATACCTCAACCATATGCAAGATCAACAATGAGATAGACAAGCCAAAACACCTCAGATCTGATTTTATTCATAAATAGAAGAATCTGATACAATGAAGATGTCGATCTGGAATGCTCAATAGATGGATCCAATAATAGAATAGGAGTTGCTACAAAATGTTCCAAGAAGATACTACAATAAGCCTCCAAAGGATGAATACACCAGGAATACCCACACAAGAAGATCTGGGCCGTATGAAGTGTCAACCCCCAAGCTGGAAGATGCCACACCCTACTAGAACCCTGGAGAACCTCAACAATTCATCCCTGCTGCCAAAGATGTCCAAATGCTCCAATGAAGATGCCAAACAGTAGATTGAGTAACTGCAAGAACAACCCACGTGCTCAAATCTCCAAGACCCCTCTCAAAGTCATGGATCTAGCCTCCCTCCAAGAAATGGTGCGCCCCCCTGGATGCCTCAAACCCTAGATAATTCGTCCCTCCTCCTAGAAGACTCCAAATGCTCCACAAAACCACTAGAATGATAGATCGGGGCTTGGTTACCTTCCTAGTGAAGTCCCAAGAAAAATGATGAAGATCTGATCTACCAAATGCCCAAAATCACTTTCTGAAGTGAGCTCCTCTCCTTCAATTCGTCTCATGCATCCAAATAATCAAATGATACATAAAACTCTGTTGGAATGCACTAGATCTAATGGCCACAACCCTGCAATGAAAACCCAGGTGATAGAATCTCCAAAAGCCCTAGCAATAACCTGGAACGAACTCCTCTCAATGGATAGTGCGGCCCCCTTGTTGGAAACTCCCCAATGGTGCGCCCTCCTTCTCTTCCTATGCCTGTGGCTGGTGTAGAACCCTCCTGCACTAATGTAGATCTGACTAGAATGGTGTGGGAGAGTATTGCATCTCCGAGACCAAGCTTGGGACAAACTAGGTGGAATCTTTCACCACCGAATCATCCTCTAGGGTTTGTTAAGTCAAAACCCTCAAAACCCCCAATGTTGGGCTCTCTAGCTAGAAGCCAGAAATCAAAATGATCAACATACATGAATGAATCAATAGAGGCCCTTGCCTTTCCTTTATACTTCCTGCTCACCTTGTCCCTCCAAAGTGATATTCATTTTATTAATATTTAATTAATTAATTAACCTTTTTACCTCTGAAAAGTGCCTTATCTCTCCTTGTGGCTTCCCTGGCCACTGAAAGTCACTTCTCACCATCCCATCCTGTATTGTTGCTCTTCCCAATTCCAATGAGCTATTACACTGAGAGGTTCCTCCAAGTAATGTGTCCAAAATGACCTCTTCAATGAATTTAATTAACTTATAGCTCAAAATACTCAAAATCATGGAAATCGTCGAAATGCAACGGAACCAAAGCCAACCTATGCGGAATGTATCATAATGATGATAGACCCCAAAATGCCTCTCAATAATCCTTGTACTCGCTATAACCTCCATCTGGCTACTCTGGTCATCATAACCCTCTGTAATGTAATGATGTCCCAAAGTGGAGACATCACAGCCCTCCCTGCTAGAAAATTGCTTGTCCTCATGCAATAACCAAATCTCTCTAAATATAATACCAGGATCCCATGTCCACCTGTAGGACACACCGTAGAACCCATCCAAAGATGAACAATCATGCACTCTGCCCCCTGGGTCCCATATCAAGTCATGAACTGCAAGCCCCTGGGAAGCATAATCCTAAAATGTATCAACACTGTGAGACTCCTGCTCATGACTCATGGCCTCACCCCTGACTGATTCCATCCTCCAAGATACTACCAAGATCAACACGAACTCCATCAACTTCCCATGTTGATGCCAGAATGAGGTATTGCCAAACCTCCGTGAGACACCCTCAAGTGATCTGCTCTCCTCAACACTGAAGCTCAATGGAAGGTTAGAACAACTTTCCCCTACAACGGTCCACTCGCCCCTGTCAGTCAATGAAATGCTCAATCGTGCAATCCCTGGGTCCCATGCTAACCTCTGTCAAAGATCACCATGCTGACACTGCACTATGCTGACTATGCCTGACTTCTCCCTGTATATATACTAGATCCTCCACTCCTGGATCCTCAAGTTGAAGTACCTATAGCACTTGGACCTGTTGTCCCGAAGCTGCGTCTGTAAGAACATTTTTGTGGAAGTAGTACCTGCCCAACCATCTCCATGCCCGATCATGATGATAAAGAGGGAGAAAATGTCTCGCTCCAAAGGACAAATCCCTGCAGGCCCACTCCAAACTAACCCATGGTGGCCTATGTGGCTCTCTGGCGCAACCTGGGTCAAATGTAGTAAAACATCATGCTAGCCAAATGAACACCCAGATCCCATGGTAAACTTGGAATTTTATCACTTCCAATCTCCTCTAACTGCTCCTGTGTCAGACTGATCACTATCAGAAGCTCTCTGTGCTCATCTGCTATCCCATGGCCTGTGATGCTCACCATCACGCACCAAGTCTCAACTATCTGCCTATGACGATCCACCTCTATCTGGCTGGATTCTGTAAAGATGCTCATGTCAGGTGGTCTCGGCTTAGCCACTCCCCATGTCCTCAACCACAGCCTATCCCTCCTCATGTTGTTGTCTATGATAAAAGTGTCAGGACAGGCTAACAAAAACATCTGCAGCTGACTGCAGGACTAGAAGGTGTCACCTTGTTTGGTCAATCCCAAGGATTCAACCAAAAGCTCGTCCATCGGTATCCATGATAAATACTCTCCTGTGGTCATCACCGAATCCTAACCATCTAGTATAACTGGAAGTAACTCTTCCAAATGTTGCTCAACCAACCTCCATCTCTCATCTCCCATGCAACTACTAATATGGTGAAGGTGATCGCTCATAACTAGGTGTTGCTGCAAAAGAGTGACATTGGCATGCTCCCCTAGGTGTGTCTCCTCCCTGCAAGGCACTATACCCCTCTGAATCCCATCATACATCTCGGCATGTCTCTATGAGCTATCACTCGTGACTGTATGCTCCGACATACTCACGTCGTTTCCCGTAGACTCATGCTGCATCATAGATCCTGGGCGTACTGTTGGATCAACCTCTACATGGAGGTCAACCACTCTCGGAACACAAATGGAAGTGTCCTTCATCAACTGCTTCTCCTCTGCTAGATCACCAACATCCCCTAGCAACGTGACTGAATGATATATCTGAGTGCCCACTAAGACAGATGAAGTGGACCTCTGACGAATCTCCTCAAGAAGCTCCTTTGATCTGGACTTTGATTCTTGAAGGGTTGTCTGTGTGCCTCTCAAGAATCCTCGAGTGCTCTCCAACTCCTGAATAAGTCTATCCACCTCCAACTCCTACTCTCTCAGAGCCTCATGATACGTCTCACCAATCCTCAATAGGTAGTCTCTGTCAGTCAACAACTGTTGGTAGTCGATCCTCATCATAGATACTCTCTCCCTGAGAGTATGAAAATCATCCATGGCAAATCCCCCATCTGAACTGTCATGTGCCACTGATGCTCTCCAGGAGTAATTTGTCACCCATGTATGCATGTTGTCACTGCACTTGGTGGTTGCCATGAGCATATCCTGACTGACTCTCAACTGTGCTGCTAAGTGGTGTGACTCTTGATCACAGTCATGGTGAGGTGGCACCTCATATCCCTCACTGTTAGTGTCAGTCCTGCTAGTGTCAACTCTGGAATCCCCAAAAACCCTCTCTGCAGAAGATATTGTGCTGAACTACCCACTGTCTACTATGCTACTGGGTCCTCCTGTATGCCACTGCACCCCATCACTAGGTGCTATCTCCCTTTGAATCACATTGTATCCTGTATGAGTGGTCGTATCCTCCTGTGCACTCACCCTGCTATTATCATCTACGCCTGGATCCCATATAGATGTGTCCAGACACGTGCTATGGTCGTCCTGACCAATAAAGAGTGCATCCTCATCAATGCAAGCCGATCCTGGAAGTAAGTGCTCCATCAACCTATCAGTCTCCCCATTCTGCTCAACTAAACGAATCTCCAAAATCTGTGACTCCATCTCCTCATGTTGATCTGTATGTGTAAGTTCAACTGTCCGTACGTCCTGTACCTCCTCCTAGATCTGTGGATGTACATGTCCATGGTGTCCATCCCTCACACAAGGCTCCTCCATCATATCTGACATACTATTGATATCCTCATGTGATGTGGCTATCATAGGTGCCTGAAAGGATGACAAAGTTGTCACGTCCCTCATAGGGAGCTCATCAGATTTAGGTGCTAACACATGCAAGCCCCCACTAATATCTCCACTCTGCTAAGGTGTAGGGTCATCAACACCATGTGATATGTCTGTTGAAGCATAACTGCTATCATCATGTCCCTCCGACTGTCTATCCACTACACAAGGGTCACCCTCCTCCTCAAGCATGCTAGTATCATCAGCCTATGTGCAAGAGTCACTATCACTAGCCTCTGTGCAAGAGTCACTATCATCATCAGACTGCCCCAAATCAGCATCTATCGCTCCATCCTCTAACACCTCATCGTCACTGTCATAGCGTACCTCAATAATTTGCTTCTAATCCTTACCCCTGCACCTATGATCTGGTTCCCAAGGCACCTTGCAACTGTAGCAAAGTTGCGTGTTCCTAATGGGTGTGGGGTTACCCTATTCTTCCTTCCATCTAGCTTCTCTGGCTCTCTTTTCTCCTAATCCGATGATCCCAAGTAAAATCTCATCTTTGCTCCATCTGGGATTTCTTAAGGCTACATACCGTGGGAAGGTTATTTGAGCCCTATTCCTCTCACTAAGGGAGGGATATTTTATCTCATAGCATATTATCTCAAAGTATATCTCCTCCATTTCTCCTTATGGAAGACCCCTATATGGCTTTGCATGCATGTGCTAGTTTCCACTGGCTGGCAGGAATCTAAGCTCTGAAACCACTGTAATGTTCCCAAGCCGATATGACAAGAACATCACGATTTTGGGTGTCTTTTTAAACTTTTACCGTTTGTGGTATTTCGTCAAACACTTTGCTGATTTACTTGTTTGTATGTGTTTACTTGCAGGTTGACCTCTTGATTTCGGCCTTAGGGTTTATGTTGATGATTTATATGTGTGTTACAAAAATAAACAAGAAGATACTGTAATGGAACATACCTCAACCATATGCAAGATCAACAATGAGATAGACAAGCCAAAACACCTCAGATCTGATTTTATTGATAAATAGAAGAACCTAATACAATGAAGATGTCGATCTGGAATGCTCAACAGATGGATCCAATAACAGAATAGGAGCTGCTACAAAATGCTCCAAGAAGATACTACAATAAGCCTCCAAAGGTTGAATACACCAGGAATACCCATAGAAGGAGATCTAGGCCGTCTGAAGTGTCAACCCCCGAGCTGGAAGATGCCACGCCCTACTGGAATCCTGGATAACCTCAACAATTCGTCCCTGTTGCCAAAGATGTCCAAATGCTCCAATGAAGATGCCAAACAGTAGATCGGGTAACTGAAAGAACAACCCAGGTGCTCAAATCTCCAAGACCCCTCTCAAAGTCATGGATCTAGCCTCCCTCCAAGAAATGGTGCACCCCCCTGGATGCCTGAAACCCTAGATAGTTCGTCCCTCCTCCTAAAAGCCTCCAAATGCTCCACAAAACCACTAGAATGATAGATCGAGGCTTGGTTACCTCCCTGGTGAAGTCCCAAGCGAAATGATGAAGATTTGATCTACCAAATGGCTGAAATCACTTTTTGAAGTGAGCTCCTCTCCTCTAATTCGTCCCATGCATCCAAATAATCAAATGATCCATAAAAATCCGTCGGAATGCACTAGATCTAATGGCCACAACCCTGCAATGAAAACCCAAGTGATAGAATCCCAGAAGCCCTGCCAATAATCTGGAACGAACTCCTCTCAATGGATGGTGCGCCCCCCTTGCTGGAAACCCCCCAATGGTGCGCCCTCCTTCTCTTCTTGTGCCTGTGGCTGGTGTAGAACCCTCCTGCACTGATGTAGATCTAACTAGAATGGTGTGGGAGAGTATTGCATCTCCGATACCAAGCTTGGGACAAGCTAGGTGGAATCTTTCATCACCGAATCGTCCTCTAGGGTTTGTTAAGTCAAAACCCTCAAAACCCCCAATGTTGGGCTCTCTAGCTAGAAGCCAGAAATCAAAATGATCAACATACATGAATGAATCAATAGAGGCCCTTGCCTTTCCTTTATACTTTCTGCTCACCTTGTCCCTCCAAAGTGACTTTCATTTTATTAATATTTAATTAATTAATTAAATCACTTTAATTAATTAATTAAACTTTTTACCTCTGAAAAGCGCCTTATCTCTCCTTGTGGCTTCCCTGGCCACTGAAAGTCACTTCTCACCATCCCATCCTGTAGTGTTGCTCTTCCCGATTCCAATGAGCTATTACACTAAGAGGTTCCTCCAAGTAATGTGCCCAAAATGATCTCTTCAGTGAATTTAATTAACTTATAGCTCAAAATACTCAAAATCATGGAAATTGTTAGAATGCAACGGAACCAAAGCCAACCTGTCTGGAATGGATCATAATGATGAAATGGGATGAGCGATGTAAGTCGGACCCCAAAATGCCTCTCAATAATCCTTGTACTTGCTATAACCTCCATCTAGCTACTTTGGTCATCATAACCCTTTGTAATGTAATGATGTCCCAAAGTGGGGACATCACATTACACCTCATATCTGGCCCTGAGACTTCTCCTAGTGGCTTGTGGTGGCCCAATCTATCTTTCTAGAGAATTTCAAGGTATTTGGAGGCCTCCTTCATCAGGGCCGAATTAGTGAGCTTGACAGTATTAAGGAGGGCGCAGTCTTGATTGAGGATTCAGCAGTTTGGAGGGGCATATATTGGCATCTGGATTTGAGACTTCAGAGAGGGCTTCTACTTGCCCCGATCTATCATTTGGTGGAGTTTTGTGCCATTTGGAGACTTCCTTCAGCTTGGCCGAAATATCGGTCTTCTTAGCTCTGCAGAAGGACGTGATATCAGCCAAGGGGGGTTGCACTTGACCCTGGATTCTTCCTATATATATCTTCATTGTATATCCAACCTTGGGGCTTGCATCTTCTTGCTAGGAGAATTTTGCAGCAGCTCATATCTTGTCTATTGGAGCTATCTGATGTTATTCCATATCTGCATCTTCTTGCTGGGAGAATTTTGCAGCAGCTCATATCTTGTCTATTGGAGCTGTTATAGCACGGTTTGTAGGAAAGGTTTAGGCAGCTTGAGTCAAGGCTTAAAACCGGCGTAACAGGAGCTTCCCCACCCACTGTCACCTCGATGGGGAGCTCTTTCTATTTAGGATGGCTGGTCCAAGGGAGACGTCCCTAAGCAATCTGGGTTAATGAAGGGCTAAAGGTATAATGGATCAAAGTAAGAGATTCCCCTTCACAGATTACTGCCAAAGATGAGATAGTCAAGAAGAATATGTTCCACTGGATGGCACCTGTTTGCGAGACAAAACAGATAAAACTAGAATATGTACTTCATAATCAGTGACTATCTTCAAATGAGCATATGAGCAATGATTAAATGCTATTATTGACGAAGTCAATGATTGCTAATTAAAGACAAATGACTTATATCACTTCTTCAACAAATGCATAAAGATAAAGGCATTCAATGTGTGCAATTAATCTCAATTATATTATAATGCAATGTAAATCTGCTCAATATATAATGTTGCTACGTCACATATACTGTTGCTGCTATACATATGACGTCAGCGCTAGTATTTAGGTCAAAAGAAGGACAATGAGCAAAACGTTTTGTCAAATAAGCTTAAAGATGCAATGAATGACTCAATGTCTATCAAAGGAGGTGAGAAAAATCACAACGTTGCAATCTAAAAAAGAGATCAAAGCATGTGACGTCACCTATATAACTTCTGTTGCAGTTTTAGGGTTAGCTAGCCAAGAAGTGGACGGTTTGACAAATTTAACCAATGAAAAGTTATGAAACCTCTACGGCTATGATAAGATGACTAGGCCGCACTTTTCTATCCAATCACAAGTTCAAAATCAGCAAGACGTCATCTTATTAGGGTTAGTTCAAAACGCTTGGGTTAGACGTTAGGTTAGTTAGGGTTTCAATTTAAAAGTGTTTTGAAAGAGAGTTTTGGCACAAACAAGCTCAAATGTGTTTCTAGACTAGTGCCTTGGGTTAATGGAGTCAATTTGAAGTGAGACTAATGGTTTAGGAGGA
>ML777964.1:1163567-1179006 GCA_009831015.1 Picea engelmannii
CAACAATGGTCAAGAGGATTAGTGTAAGATCCAAGCAGTCATCCGAAATGAAAGGAACCACATGCATACATAAGAAGGTTATAATGATCAAATATGACACATACCATGATACCTCGGACCAATTACCTCATGGAGCAAGAGTCCTCTCTGATGCAAGTCCAGGCCGATAGTGATGGAGGCTGGTACTACTGACAGGACAAAGCTGGCTGAAGAAGAAAGATGGGCCCTCCAGGGCCATGCTCAAGTCGCTCCTGCTCTCGGTACTCCATGTCTAGGACCATGTGGGCCTCGAGACATGATCTCCTAGTTATCCCTAGATATCGGGGATAACAGGGGCTATCTAATGTTATTCCATATCTGCATCCTTCTTGTATCAGGTTCTTGCTTATTACATCAATAAAGGTCAGATCTTGTTGTTGGTTCCATATCTTGTGTTATCTTGTATCTTTATTGCTTGTCTTCAGATCTAAGCTTAAACAATTGAACTCTAAACCCTAAGGCCGAAACTTAAGAGGCCAACCTGCAAACACACATGCACAAACAAGTAAATCAGTGGTTAGTTAATGTTCCAAGCGAAAAAATTGGCTTGGGAACATTACAGTGGTATCAGAGCTCTGATCCTCCCATCCTGTGAGGATTAGTGCATGCAGAAGTTCAGTGGCATCTATATGGGAAGAAGAAGGAAACAGATAGGTGAAGCAGAGGCCGAAATGGAAGGATCAGGTGAGGACAGTGAGCCAAAAATACTAGCAGGGATTGCTAAGGAATTGCAGCGTTCCATACAGGTATCACAGAGCGACCTTGTAAATCACCTGCAGGAAAATCAGGAGACAACACGTAGGGGATAGGCCGAAATATCAGAGCCCTTAAGGAAGGTAAGTGAAATCCAATAGTTGATATCACAACTCTTGATGGAGATGAATCATAAGGGGAAAGACCCAGAATCTTATGCCAATAGGGAAACCAGTGGATCTCATGGTGGGAATAGACATCAACAGGAACATGTTCTCTATCATCATTCAGAGGGAAGCCATGGAGGGGGAGCACCACAGGGACAAACAGGTAGTAGGACCACTCCTAGACTGTACTTGCCCTCATTTACAGATGAACCAACACATCCCAACCACCCAGATGAGTTTGAGGATCAATTTTATCAGTATGTCAGAGAGTACAACTCACTAAGCATACCAGTTCAAAGACAGATCACCTTAGATCAGTTTTGTGGATTTAAATTCAGAAGCAAAACTAGGTCATACCACAGGAACAACTATGAGCTAGAGCACAGGACTGGGAAGATGGAGATCCCCTACTTTGATGGTTCGGCCAAGATAAATGCATAAGCATGGGTACAAAAACTAGACACTTACCTGCAGCTTAACCCTATGAGGGAGATGAATGCCATCAAGTTTTCCACCATGTACTTGGATGACAAAGCTCATGACTGGTGGTACCATGGGTTGACCACACTTGGCCACAATCAGATAGTGGCATACACAGAGTTTACTCAGAGGCTCATTGACAGGTTTGACCAAGGGGATCCAGAGCTACCTTTCAGGGAACTCACACAACTCAGACAAACAGGAGCACCGGAGGTGTATATTGAGGAGTTTCAGAGGCTAGCAGTCATGCTACAGGACGTATCACAGTCTAGACTCATGATGCTTTTCACAGAGGTTTTGACGGAACCTTTAAAGGGTTGGGTTAAGACTTTTAAGCCTACCAAGTTGCAGGATGCTATATGGAGGACGGGAGATCTAGGCCCAACTGCAAAACCAAAATTTGTGCCTAGACTACCTCTAAACACCAGAGGGAGAGACCAAAGACCTCCAATGAATCCAGGAGGAAGAGACTCAAAGAGGTTTGGCAGGGGAAGAGGTAGGATGGATGAGAACACTAGAAGAGAATTGAGGAGAAAGCATCTATGCTACACATGCAAAGAACCATGGGACCCATCCCACAAGTGTATGGGTCGTGGCAAGGCTCATTATATTGAATTGACATCTAATAATGAGGAAGATGAGGATTTTGGCCACATCCAAAACATAGAGGCAGATACCACCAAAACTGCAGAAGAGGAGGCTACAGGTCATGGCAGTGCAACAGAGGAGAAGGTTACTTTGGCATCTATCAGTGGGGTACCCAAGTTCAACACCTTCAGGATGAGAGGAGTATTACAGGGGAAGAAGTTTTTGGTGCTCATTGATGGGGGTGCTTCGCACAATTTCATTGACTCGACACTGCTACAAAGGAGGCACATATCCACAGTTGAGTTTGAGGGATTCAAGGTAGAGGTAGCAGGAGGAAGCACCATGCTTTGTAACAGGTACATTCCAGGGATGAAGCTTACACTGGGTAGGCATGACTTAGCACATGAATTTTATGTGATGGACCTCCCGGATACAAATATAATCCTTGGAGTTCAATGGCTCAGCACGTTGGGACCTATCACCACCAACTACAAGACTATGGAGATGTCTTTCACAGAGGAGAATGGGAGAAAGGTGGTTCTCAGAGGCATGTCAGGAAACACAGCCAGGGTAGTCACAGTAAAACATATGGAGGCCATTTTCAGAAGAGAGGAGATTGTATATGCTACTAAGTGCAAGATTTCGGCACGTGTGGACAAGAAGGGGAAGGTTCACTATGCACCAGAGATTTAGAGGATCATTGACTAACACAGTAAGGTGTTTGGACCCATTCCACCAGGGGTGCCACCAGATAGGGGATTTGAACATATCATAGAGTTGGAAGAGGGGGCAAAACCAGTCATCACCACCCCCTACCGGCACCCAAAGAAGTACAAGGACGAGATAGAAAAGGCCATCAAGGAACTATTAGACATGGGTCACATTAGACCAAGTTCCAGTCCTTTTGCATCTTCAGTGGTACTGGTCAAGAAGAAGGATGGAACCATGCGCATGTGCATTGATTTCAGGGCACTAAACAAGAAGACTATTAAAAATAGGTATCCCATTCTGAAGATTGATGAGTTATTGGACGAGCTCCATGGGGTTGTTTACTTCACAAAGATTGACTTGCACTCTAGTTATAATTAGATCAAAATGAGGGAGGAGGACATCCCCAAAACTACTTTTAGGTGTCACTACGGCCACTATGAATTCTTAGTGATGCCATTTGGATTAACCAATGCACCCGCCACATTTCAGTCATGCATGAATCATGTCTTCAACAAGTAGTTGAGGATACATCTTCTTGTGCTTTTTGATGACTTGCTAATCTATAGCAAGACTTGGGAGGAACATCTTTAGCATGTGGAACAGATCTTAAATATCATGGAGGACCAATCCTTGTATGCCAAGGAGTCCAAATGTGAATTTGGGATGACAAAGGTCCTTTACTTGGGGCACATCATTGGAGTTAAAGGGGTACAGGTACATAAAGAAAAGATCCAAGCGATAGTTGATTGGCCCACACCTAAAACTCTTACAGAGTTGAGGGGATTTCTCGATATTTGCAGTTATTACAGGAGATTCGTCAAGGGGTTCTCCCAACTTTGTGCACCCTTGACCGATTTGACTAAGAAGGGAGCTTTCAGATGGAGTGAAGAAGCACAATCTACATTTCCCACAGGTCCTAGACATGGAGTACCGAGAGCAGGATTGACTTCAACATGGCTTTGGAGGGCCCACCTTTTCTTTCTTCCAGCATCCTTATCTTGTCAGCAGCAGCAACATCCACCACCATCGGCTTAGTCCTATGTCAGAGATGGTTTTTTCTCCATGAGGTAATTAGTCCAGGTATCATGGTATCTGTCACTTTGATCATCAAAACCATTGAATGTATGCATCTAATTCCTTTTATTTCTAACAACTGCTTGGATCTTACACTTGCCCACTTGACCATGTTTGGGGGGATTGACAGGATACCCTAGTAAGCCTGTGTCTGTAGGTTTTGGTTAGCCACTGGGGGAATCTCTGAAAAGCCATTGTCTGCTCCCTTCATAGCATCACTTTTCCATCTTGTTTCCCACTCACCTATCCCATTCCACTTGTCCAGGCACTGGATTAACCTATTTTCAGGACTGCACCTTATCTAGTGGGAAGAAGGGGCTAAGAAGGGGCTAGAGGCC
The DNA here is from genome assembly GCA_009831015.1 of Picea engelmannii. Classification (NCBI taxonomy): domain Eukaryota; kingdom Viridiplantae; phylum Streptophyta; class Pinopsida; order Pinales; family Pinaceae; genus Picea; species Picea engelmannii. The sequence goes on from ML777964.1 coordinate 1,167,658, forward strand.
CAGAAGGTAAAAGCAAGATGGTAAAAGATAAAAAGCCTAAGAATAAAACCTCGAGATGCTTCGCCCGGGGATCCCCGAGAAAGGAATAAAAGGTTTCTCAACAAGAAACAAGAGGGACCCTAAAAAATAATAAAACAAGACCTAATCAGAGGATAGGGGGTCTCATCACGAGCCAACCTATTAGGTCCATGGGTACCTAGAAGTTTGACATTGCCACCAGCTGGTTACCACGCCAGGGCAATGACCTTTGGTTGCATGACCAAGGGAAAGGGGGTCGCATCACGAGCCAGCCTTCTCATTTCTGCGAAAGTACTTATGGGTAACGGTGTCACCACTGGTCACAACGCCAGGGCAGTGTCCCCTAATTAGCTCTTGAACAAAAGAAAAGAAAAAGCAATAAAAGATAAAATAACAAAAGAACAAAATCCAAGAATGGGCTTGGAAAGAATGCATCCATGACAGGTACAGCTCGCCTTCTAACAAAGGCACCCACAGGTAACGTTTTTTGCATCCTTGGCCTTCTCATTGCACCCACCTGCTTGGACATCCCCTGACCACATCACCCACTCACATGGCTTGGATGGGGTTTCTTCTGAGAACTTTTCTTTTCCAGTGGACACTAGCCCAATAGGACACCTTGTCCTTCTCTCCAGACTTGTATTGTAGGCTTGTGTAACGTCTTTGAGTTGTTAACTGATGTATTACGGGTTTTATGCACATGTTTAATAATATTGATGATGAGATGTGATTGACATTGCTATGATCCCTGTGACTGATGAGCCCACGGAAGGCGTAGATTTTGATGTGCAGGACCATGCCTGACAGACAGTTACCATTTTGGACCGGTACACATGGGGAGATGATCAGTTCGGACCTCCATGGGGCTGAGAAGCCCATCAGGTGGATGCTGAGACCCCACCAAGGGGCAGAGACAAGACAGAGATGGATCAGGCGCTTTGCACCAGGAAGAAGAGGACGTTCCACCAAAAGCACTTTGGAAGAGCTTGACCTAGGGGGATTGACCCTCTTTCAGTGGAACGTTGGCCTTGGAAGGCCTGGGACATCACCCTAGATGACCATGACATCATCCAGCCTATTGGACGTCTTGGGAGGCAGACTGGGCAGTATTGGCATGTGTGGCATGATGGAGGAGCCCAAGGAGGGCTAAAGTTTTGCTCCAGGAACAAATCATCATCAAATTTTTCAAAAGGAAATCAAAGTAGACAAAAAAAAGTCACGAGAAATTGGAGAGAAATTTCCAATGAGCTTTTTCGAATGCAAAATAGAGCTTGTATGAGAAAGTTACAACTGAAACAAATAAGGGTATAATTTTGCACCATTTTACTTCTAGAAGGCATAATTTCTTGCTCAGAAATCCATTTGGGGCAAAGAAGCAGATTATGGAAAGTTTATGAACCATAGAAGATAGCCATGGATCCATATTTGGAATCTGGGTATGTAAAAAAGTGCAAGAAGAGAAAGAAGACAATTGTAGCATACAAGGATAAAATGGAAAACAATCTAAATTTCCACAGACCATAACTTCCATCTCGGACCTTAGATTTGGGAAAACGAATAGTCACTATAAAGGTATTGAAGAGGAGAAGATATATACCCGCCAATAATTTTGAATTGGGTATTAAAATTCTCTCAGGAAGTAATAAAGCAATTTTGCAACAGTGAAAACAAAGCAACAAGTGGAAAATTGCAACTTGTGAATGTTGTAACTTTTCGCTCAAAACTCAGAATGAGGTGTGAGTATAGTCTTTGAAGAGTTGTTCCAGAGAGGAATGCATCTAAGGAATCAGATTTTTACTTGGTGCATTGTGTTCTTCTTGAATTGAGATGAAGAATAACCTTTATTCTAATTAATAAAATGTTTTATAGTATGCATGTGCTAACAATAATTATTATATGCACATTTCTTGCAGAATTAGAGGTACAAGAAAAAAAATTTGGTTCTTATATGAGGATTGGAGTTATGGAATATACCCAAGGATCTTACAGCCATGAAGAGGAGGTCATAGGTCTGCATGTCAACATGGTAAATGTTGAGACAGAGTCTAATGGAAGAAGGGGCAAGAAGGAACCTGTAACTATGAGAATTTTGCAGAGAGAAGTGAAGAGCTATAGGGCGGATAATGAAATATGAAGGCTTGTGAAGAGATACTTTAGAGTTTGAATATGCTATAGAGGAAAGCCAATAAATACTGACAAAAAGAAAGCAGCCAGTGCTAGACAAGTGACAGCATCCAGATCCCATAGCAGAAAGGATGATCATGAGAATGACAGACAGTGAAGAAGTATGAGCAGGCACCATCATTCCCCATAGCAATCCACTAGGAGAGATCATACAATTTTGGGGCCAGGGAGCAACCCAAGTGTTTCTCCTGCCTGGAGGTAGAGGAGAAGGCCTGAGTCAAACATCTTGTAAGATGAACTCAAGAAAATCAAGCCGTCGACTTTTAATGGTGAGAACAAAAAGGGAGAAGAGGTCGAGGCATAGTTGTTGGAAATGAAGACGTATTTCCAGTTGCATGATTACCCCTCCAGGGTAGAAGCTAGAATTGCAACCTACCACTTGCAAGGAAAGGCAACCAAGTGGTGGGATCAACTCAAGCAAACCAAACACCTTGATGAGAAGAAGGTCTCATGGAGGAAGTTCAAAGGATATTTCCAAGAGAAATATTTGTTCGAGCATTACTATGAAAGGAAGATGAAAGATTTATTTGAACTCAAGTTAGGAAGCATAATAATGGATGAATATTAGAAGAGATTCTTTGAGTTGATGAAGTATGTGAACTTCATCAAGGATAAGAATGTCAAAATCCAAATGTTTATGAGTCGGTTACCCTTTTTCTACAATAACAAGATACAATATAATAACCCCAGGACTTTGGAGGAGGCCATAAGGAAAGCAAAACATATTTATGAGCAAAGCAGAGGAAGCCCAATTTTCCAAAAAGATTGGAATGGCAAAGATGAAGGGTAAAAAGGATCAAAGGAAGAAAGGATTCAAGCCACCCTTTTTCAAGAACAACTCACAAGCAAATCAACAAGGATAGTCATCCCAAAATGAGCCCAGGATGGTAGATTCATTTGTGAAAAGGCCAAGGTAACATCCTATACGATGTTGGGGATGTGAGAAAATCACTTATATAGGGAATACCCTCACAAAAGAGAAAGAATAAGGATTGTCCACAACATTCACAAGGTTGATACAATTGAAGACATGAGAGGAAACATGCCAAGGATTCATCCAGCCTTGGACAACAAGCAAGACGAATATCAATCCCCCATGATTAAAGTGGAAGGTAAGATTGATTACTAGCCCATAGCAATTTTAATTGATTTTGGAGCTAGACATAGTTACATTAAATCTAACATTGTCAAAAGATTTCACTTGCAAAGAAGTAAGAATAAGAAATCTTGGTTAGTTCAGGTAGCCACAGGGGCTAAGAGGAAAATCAATGAGCTAGTTAAAGATTGTCTAATAGACATGAATGACTTCAGCATAAAGGTAGATATGAACATCATACCATAGGGTTCATATGATTTTCTAATTGGCATGGATTGGTTGGAAAAACGCCATGTTGTCCTAGACTGTTACAACAAAACAATCATTTGTCTTGATAAAGAAGGGCAGCAAGGCAAGGTTCAAGGCATTCCAAGAGCTGTAGTTGTTAGAGAAATTTCAACTATGCAATTAAAAAAGAGTTTCAAAAAGGGATGTCGGGTTTTTGTATCCCATATGGAAGAGGCAGCCAGAGATAAAGTGGAAACCATTGAAGACCATCTAGTCTTGAAGGATTTTGAAGATGTTTTGGGGAAATCCTAGGACTTACACCAAAGAGAGACATTGATTTGTCTATTGATTTGGTGACAGCCGGAGTTGCCCTGGTGTCCAAAACACCTTAGAGAATCGACACACCAGAGTTGAAGGAGTTGCAGATTTATCTTGAAGAGATGTTAAGGAAGGGGTATATATGCCCAAGTGTGTCACCTTGGGGTGCCCTAGTTCTTTTTGTGAAGAAAAAAGATGGAACCTTGAGGATATGTATTGATTCCAGACAACCAAATAAGGTCACCATAAAGAACAAATATCCCTTGCCAAGAATTGATGACTAATTTGATCAGTTTAAAGGTGCAAGAATCTTTTCCAAGATTGACTTGAGATCATGTTATCATCAAGTGAGGATAAAGGTGGAAGATATCAACAAGACAACGTTCAAGACAAGATACAGGCATTATGAATTTATGGTAGTGTCATTTGGGATATTAAATGTCCCAGTTGTTTTTATGTGCCTGATGAATGGAGTGTTTAGGGAGTACCTAGAAAAGTTTGTAATTGTGTTTCCGGATGATATATTCATCTATTTTAAGACAAAGGAATAACATGAGCAACATTTAAGAATGGTGCTAAAAGTTTTAAGAGAGCACAAGTTGTGTGCCAAGCCAAGTAAGTGCATATTTTATTAAAAGAAGATTCATTACTTAGGGCATATTATTTCAGCAAATGGGATAGCAGTGGATCCTAAGAAGATAGAGGTCATTAGAGGATGGTCAGCACCAAGAAATGTGACATAGGTCAGATCATTCACGAGTCTTGTCGGTTATTATCGAAGATTCATAAAAGGATTCTCAAATATTACAAGACCAATCACCTCTTTGCAAAGGGAGTGAAATTTGAATGGACTTCCAAGTGTGAATAGAGCTTTCAGCAACTGAAAGACACATTGACCAGTGCACCATTATTGAAGATTGCAGATCCGGATGAAGATTTTGTTGTGTGCACTGATGAACGCAAGGAAGGGCTCAGTGGAATCCTCACTCAAAAAGATCATGTGGTATTCTATGAGTCTAGAAAATTAAAATAGCATGAGAGGAATTACACTACCCATGACTTGGAGTTAGTAATCATTGTTCACGCATTAAGAATGTGAAGACATTACCTCTCGAGGAGAAAATTTGAGCTAAGGAAAGACCATTGTGGACTGAAACATTTGTTTGGCCATCCCACATTGAATGTCAGACAAACTATATGGCTCGAATTTCTTAGTGAATATGAATTTGAAATTAAACACATCAAGGGAAAAGAGAATCAAGTGGTTGACGCACTCAGTAGGAGAGCACATGAGATGCATATTATAGCCATTAGCATGTTCATGATTGATCTGAAAGATACAATTATTGAAGTAGCAAATTCAAATCAACACTATTTAAAAATAAAAGAAACATTACAACAAGGAAATTTACAACATAAATTTAAATATTATGAGCTGAAGGAAGATGGAATTCTCATGTACAGAGGTAAGGTATATGTGCCAAATTCCAGTGAGTTGAAAAATACAGTGGTGAGGGAAATGCACAATGTCCCGTATGTTGGGCACCCAAGATATCAAAAGTCAATTGTCACTATAAGAAGCCAATATTTTTGGCATGGAGTGAAGAAAGAAGTGGCTAATTATATCGCCAAGTGTCTAGAATTCCAGAAAGTGAAGAATGAACATAGACATCCAGCAGGACTATTACATCCATTTCCCATTCAAGAATGGAAGTGGGAGGTAGTTACAATTTATTTTATTACAAATCTGCCCAGAATGATGAAGCATCATGACTCCATAATGGTGGTGGTGGATAAATTGACTAAGGATGCACATTTTATTCCAATAAAGACTACACACAAGGCAAAAAATATTGCAGAAATCTACATGAAGGAAGTTGACAAGCTACATCGCGTGCCTAAGGAAATAGTTTCAGACAGAGATCCCAAGTTTACATCCAATTTTTGGAAAGGTTTGTTCAAAGGCATTGGCACAAATCTAAATCTCAGTACAACGTATCACCTATAGCCATACGGTAAAATAGAGAAGACTAACAAACTAATTGAGGTCATGCTCATAATGTATGTGATGGACCAACCATCAAAGTGGGAATATTATATCCACTTATTGGAATTTGTTTACAATAATGGGTATCAAGCCTCATTAAAAGTGAGCCCGTTTGAAGCATTGTATGGTAGAAAGTGTAACACACCAGTGAGCTAGGATAATCTAGAAGATAGAGCGGTTATTGGGACGGATTTGTTGAAGGAAATGGAAGAGAAGATGACAAAGATCAAGTATAATTTAAAGGTTACCCAGAACATGAAGAAAAGCTATGCAGTTTTTCAACGATTTTAAAGTGGGCGAACATGTATTTTTAAAAGTGAAAGCGAAGAGAAGTTCACTAAGATTAGAACGCTGCCCAAAGTTGGCAATAAGATATTGTGAACCTTTTGAAATATTAGAGAAGATAGGGCCAGTTGCATACATTCTAGCATTGCCTGCATCCATTAGAGTGCATAATATATTTCATGTGTCATTATTTAAGAAATATGTTCCTGACCCTAGCCACATAATTGATTGGGTTGTTATCCAAGTGGAACACGAAGGGGATTTCCATGTGGAACCAATACTTATCCTAGACTGGAAAGTCAAAGTGATCAAGAACAAAGCTATAGGGCTAGTAAAGGTTCAATGGACCTACTACGGTCTGAAAATGAAACATGGGAGCACGAAAAAACTATGCGGGAGGAATACTCACAATGTTTTGTCAATTTTGAAGAAAACAGAATATAAGAATGCAAGACTCCATTTTGAGCAACAAGAGTTCCAAAACAACATCTCAGATTCCTATCCAACTGCGTTGGGGACCCTGACAAAAGAATCATACAACCCGATGGAATAAGAGCAGTGAAGGTGGTACATTCCTTAGGTCAGCGGGTTGAGAGGAACAAGAGATTTTGGTTGGAACTCTTGTTGGAGTTGTAAAATTGCAGAATTGTATTTCTTAGTATTATAATGTAAAGTTTTGTATACTTATTTCGACATGGTGGTGTGCACCGATCACGGTGCACAATTTTATGGGAGGGGGAATGTAACATCCTCGCTATAATCCCTAGTTTAATTAATGCATAATGTAGATATGAAATGTGGCCATGGTCAAGCAATGTATATGCAAATTGTATTTATGAATTTTAATAAATAAAATGTGATGTCAGTTGTTGGGGGACATGGACATGGATGAGGGTTGATTAATCCACAAGAGAGGAGAGGGTCTACGAGAATGTCTAAGAGAGGGTTTCAGGGAGGAATTGCCCATATCTATTAATTCAACTCACTTCCTAAAATTAATATTGGTATATGAACCTTCTATTTTGTTGTTGAGTATTCCCAAGGTCAATCATTGAATGCATGTAAGAAAGTGGGTGTGAGAAGTCACATCCCATAGTTATTGGGAGTCTCACCCCCCCTAGTTTCACCAAGAAGGACTGACAACAATCCGCAAAGGTTGAACAAGATACTTGCTCAAATTCAGAGTTCAAAGGTCCAGTTGAACCTTATGCCCCCTTCAAAATCTTCCTTCTTCTTCTTCTTTTATCCATTGTCCATACCCCCATGAGGGAATTGTAATAAAATGAGCTAGTATGATGACCTTGTTATGTAAAAGGCTTATTCCCCTAAGACTTGATCATGAGTACATACTCTAGAGTGTTTTTTTTCACTTGTTAATTATATTTTGTTGTTTAAGCTAGTTATAATTTCTAAGTTTTTTAACTCACTACCTCCAAAGATAGAGTGTGTACTGATGGTTAGGCCTTAGTGTGTGTTGTCTAAGTCTAGTGTCTAATGTATATTACCATTCTAGTCATTATTTTTTAGTCTTATGGACATGCACTAAGTCCTCCTTAAGATTTTTTAATTTTTTAATAAGTTGTAAAATTTCCCGCAAACAAGATTTTTACCTTGTATTTTGATGTAATATTAAAAAATTGGTACTAGAAGATGTTATATTCCATGGGGGTATTCGCTTTCTAACTCAAAATACACTGTACTGTAGTGTACCGGTACTCGCGTTTCGGCTCGTTTCAATGGGGGAAACAATTATTGACAACTTTTACCTTGAAGGGTATCTTGCTATCATTCATTACATTGTTGGTATAATTTTCAACCCCTAGAACTTTTATATGCCATTTTCATTTTTAGCAAGTAATTCTTTTTAAACCCTAGTTTAATTTGTACTAATTCATTGCTAGTTTCATCAACTTCTAACTTGTTTTAAGTGCTGATTTTTCTACTTCTTGTAACTTGACATATTGCTAAAGTTTATTGTAATTGTCCTTCTTCCAGTTTTATAACAACTATAGCTTTCCTTTTGATTTGTAGTGTTTGGGGCATCTCCTTGACTTGTTTTGACTTGTTAAATATCATCTATTGTCCTAGATACTTCATACAGACAAATTTGGAAACTATTTCATTAAACTACCTTATTTTTTCTTTGACAACCTTAGCCTAGTGATGGTATGATTGAGTAACCAATATAAGAGGCCCTAGACTTGACTTTGTCTTGCTATAGGATTCCTTGAAGTTACTAGGGAATCCTTCATTGTGTTGGACTTCATCCTTCACTAAAACAAGAAAAGTAATTGATAAAGTGACAATGGAAAAATACTTCCAAAGTTATACTTTTCTTACATCTTATGAGAAGTTATACTTTTCTTGCATCTTATAAATTTTCTAATAATATAGTTCAACTCAATTACACACATACATACATTTCCATGAGGTTCTTCCCATTTCCAATGAAGTCTGGTATTTCTCCTGTGAATAGATTATCAGATGCCCATCTGCATTCCAAAACCAAAGAAACGTTATCCAAACATGCTGCAGAACAATTTTCCAATGTACGGAGACTCATTTTGTGGTCTGCATACGGAAAAAGAAAAGAAAAGAAAAAAGAACTAACTAAGAATGTCAAGAATAACAGAAATCAAAACTCACAGGACTGTCATTTTTTGTAACTTTCCGAAAGTGGATGGGATCTCTCCACTTAGTCCTGCACTATTGATGTACCTGTTTGGTAGAAATAGATAACAGAACTTCAACACAAGAGTATCTGGAATGATTTCTAACGTTCTTTCTAATAATGGTAATATCTTCCGAAGGACAATGATCTAATCGAGTGATATTAATTAAAAATATAAAACTTTTGATATTTGATATTATTATACAATGGACATGGAACATTTATTTTTCCATCGATTTGATAGAGTCAATTATATCCCTGTATACTATTACAGAAATTTAAAATTACATTTGAGCAATATGTGGTTTCGAGCATCAAATAAACTTTTCATCCTTAAAAAAATTAAATAAGTTATTACCCAATACAAAAATTTTAAATTACATTTAAGCAATATGTCGTTTCTAGCATCAAATAAACTTTTCATCCTTAAAAAAATTAAATAGGTTATTACCCAAAGCTTTTATGTGTGTGATTTATATTTAAATAGGTTATTACCCAAAGCTCTTTTATGTGTGAGATTTATATTTAGATATCAGTATAGATTTATTTTAATGCAGGATTTATCAAGTATTCAGAAGGCTCAACTCTGTTGAGCTGTAAATTTTTAACTTTTTCTAAGTTTTATACTTAAAAAAAAAATTATATTAAAGATTTGATTTCTTTTAGTGTATGATAGATGAATTTATGTTGTTTTATATGTATATTTATGTTGTTTTATATGTATATATGTAGTAATAGTTTTCTGTTTATTAAGTTGACATTGTTTTTATTATTATTTTTTTTAATTGAGCCTACTTTATTATAATAATTGTAATTATAATTATAACATAACACTTAACACTTTATCCCTCAACATCTCTCATAGTAAATTATAGAATGCTTCTAGACACAATCTTTATATTGAATGCATAAAATTTGAATTTTATTATATTATATATGTTTTTTTTAATATTTAATTTTTAAAAAAATCAAAACAATGAAAATAAAATGAATTAGAAAAAAATACTAATTATTTGATTATATTATAAAGGAGGATATACATATAATATATATAATTAAAAAATAATTTCTTTTATTATAGTATTTAAAAAATAAATAAATGCATACATCATAAATAACAAATATAAAGATAAAGAATTTAAAGTTGTGAATCATAAAAACAAGTTATACCATGTAAACTAAAAACACATAAGATTTATTTATTTATTTATCTATTGATTTATTCATAGGTTATATAGTAAACAAATATATTTTAACCATGGTATTAACAATGTAAATTAAGAATATCTTATTTTAAATGTGAGAATGGAAGATTGATTTATTCATAGATTATATAGTAAACAAATATATTTTAATCATGGTATTAACAATATAAATTAAGAATATCTTATCTAAAATGTGAGAATGAATTGGACTAGTTTCTTCCCCAAAAAAAAACACATTTTTTCTAATTTAATACTTGTTTGAAAAAGCATGGAATCAACCAAAACAATAATCTAGGATATTCTATTTATAAAGATAGATTTTGAAATAACTTACAATAATAAAGTCAAGTCAAGGGATCATTCGCTCTTGATTTTCTTGCAACAGTAAGTTTTAGGAATTCTTTAGTCAAAAGTAATCAACACTCTTGTTCACTTAAAAATGCCCTTGACTACATTATTCCAAAGATGTAGTGCCATAAATTGAATAATTCTACGAAGTGAAGATCACTTGTTTCCAGTGAATAGTTATTTTATTGAGAAATATTTCCTTATCATAAAATTTAAACAAAGTAAAAGCATAATTCAAACACAAAATTGCTTCTACTATGAAAATAAAAGAGAGAAGTGCTAGTGACCATTAAGAAATACATGATACTAAAAGTGAACAAAGGTTGCACATGTCACATTTACCTAACAAAACTTTTATATAACTCTTTAAATATTTAACCCTTCACCTATCTACTTGCCACTTAAACCTTACAAAACCTTTTGCCTATCATATATATAACACTACTCTAACACCTCATATATATATAACACTACTCTAACACCTCCTTTAATGGTCATATTGACTAACACTACTCTAACACCTCATTTAATGGTTATATTGACCACCACATCAAACATGTTATTGAACTTCTCAAACTTGTTTTCACCTAGAGGTTTGGTGCAGATTTGATTGTATGTATTAAATTATGTTATATTATACATTATCTATAATTAAATGTTGTTGTACCTATTATCGTAGGATTTGTACTTGTGCAAAGCCCAACACAAGTCTCTCAAATCTGCGTAACTATGGAAAATCCTACCACTATCATCTTAGTAAGAAATTCCCTCATTCTAGTGATGGAGGAGGTCCACCACAAGGGAAACTTCCTCGGTGACCTCAAGGGATCAAAGTAGCCAAGCCTACCGCCCCCTCCCTTGATCACCTAAAGAAAGGTTTAGGTCAAGGAAAACTAAGAGGTATGAATATGTTTGTGTACCTACCAAGAACAAGAACAATTTATAGCAT
>ML777964.1:1186389-1208448 GCA_009831015.1 Picea engelmannii
TGCATATGGCTCTTGGCACTCCATGTCTGATAGGTGTGGGCCTCGAGACATCATCTCCTTAGTTACCCCTAGGCTATGGGGGTAACATCTGGCTCCTACATGGGGACATGTACTCGCCACAAAGTGCATGAGAACCTCAACTTCTCCTAGTATGACATGTGCCTACACACACTCAAGAAAACTTTTGAAATCAGAGGGGTGGTGTAACTCACCCCCTATTCATATGGAAAAATGATAACTATCAAAATTTAGAGAAAAACTTGAAAAAGAAAAAAATTTTGATATTTTTATTCCAAAATATCAATATGAGTATGCAAATCATCCAAATGTAACATAGCAATATACAAGGATGTGAGAAAAGAAATATGTAAATAATAAATATGTATGAAAATGCAACTACACTACCATGACATGTGAGATGTAACATATATATAAATGCAATGCAAGATGCAGATCCCTACCCTACCTACTCTAATATATGTTAGAAGAAATTCTAGGTATAATCATATAACCAATAAAACCATGCTATCATTGTATCAAAAAATCTACCCATATTCTTTATCACATACCAGAATAAAGATAAATCAAGCACAAAAAGAACACGAATTAGAGTAGTCGGTATATCATAACTATTCATAAAATATAACTCATGGAGGTAGGAGGGAGGGACAAAATCATGTAAAAAGGTATCACCACAACACTACCCTATCCATCCAAGGACAAGGCCAAAGGAATCAGATGAAGGCAAGCCCTCATCCTTAGCTAGAAGGATATCACCCAAAGATCGAGAAGAAGAGATGAGAAGGAATCTATGGAAGACTCTAAGGCTACCTATGGAAAAAAAAAAAGCAAAGAAAGGGGTCAAACCAGGCCTAGAGAAAAAAAAATTCTCCCAACCCGAGGCTTGTTGATCATATGTATGAAACCAAAAACCCTCATAACAAGCCATAGGTTGAAAACAACTTTGTCCTATAAGCAAGTGACTGGCATGAGAAAAATTCCCAGCCATATCTATAGTGGAATAGCAAGGATAAAAAAGAGGACGCTGAAAAATATCGTCACAAACATCCTGCTCCAGGAAAACCATGTCCTCTCCCTCATCAAAATTAGAGCACAACGGTGGTTGAAAATTGTCTTCCTAGAATAAATCCAAATGCTCAAAATAATAAGTATAAAACCCCCAGGATCATGAGAACACAACGATAAGTCATCCCTAGGTGGTTAGGACAAATATGTAATCATGTCATCTTCATGTTGCCAAACATATGAATTGGTAGCAACCACATATGCTTGTTGTAAATGTAACAATTGAAAACAACCTTCAATATCGTAAATGGGATATCCATCATGATAAATCACATCCCATTTACATATCCCAACATGTATAAACTCATCAATATTATCAATCACATCATCATTGTTATCATAACATGAAGGGTTTAATGCATCTGAGGGTTCATCTAGCACATCTTCGCTTTCTGAATCACAAAATAAAGCATCATCTAAGTCTTGGAAATGAGTATAACTTACCATGCTCTTTTCTCCATGTGTAGGAAGAATGGAGGCTTGGATGACTTCATCAAGTGGAGGAGCAGATACCGTGGTTTTGTCTTCATGAGGATCCTTTTCATGGATCAGGTCTTCAACATGGTGCGTTCCATCAAAATGTTCTTATTCAACATATTCACAAGGCAACTCATGCTCTACTTCGTGTATCTAGTGATATTCCTCATGATCCACCTTTTTGGGTTCTTGTTCTTATTCAAGTGTTTGTTATCTATAATAAAGTCATGGGGTAATTCTTCCTCCTCTTCAAGGGGTTGGCAACCATCTTCATAAATATATTCCTTGGGTTCTTGGTTTTGAGCATGGTGTACCTTCTTGAGATATTTTACAATCTCAGTGGTGAGCCCTTCATCCTAAAGGACTACTATGAGATCTCGAAGAACATCTTCATATATCTAAAAATATGGGCACCAATACTCAATAAATCTTCCAATGAGGTCTATGAGATAATATATTCCCTTTGGCTTGGAACAATCCTTAACCCAATTCCAGACTTCCAAGGGCAAGCAGTGTATAAATAACTTTTATTTGTTTGTCCTTTTTCTATGATTTTGTTTCCAATAGATACTCAAGGAACCCTACAATATGAATGGCAAAAAAACCCTCAAATTTTGGATAGTCTTCCAACCATCTTTCATCAACATCAAACTCATTTGTGTATCCAGGAATATTCTCAAAATCAATAGAAGGATACCCTTCATGAAAATCTTGGGGTGTCATAGTTCCATCACTAGAGAATATTCAACATCACAAAGTTGAGAGCATGATGACACCTAGGAATATGTATCAGTGGAGTCGCTAGATGATCTCTTTAGGATCATCAAAGGAAGGTGAGGGAACTACCCTCAATGGAGTTTCCAAGTAAACTTGTAAGACAAGGGCTTCAGAATAAGTTTACCAAAGACATGTCATTAAGGAGAATGACTCAATCCTCCCCAACAACGACGCCAAAATGTTATCGTAGGATTTGTACTAGTGCAAATCCCAACACAAGTCCCACAAATCTGCGTAGCTATGGAAAATCCTACCATTATCACCTTAGTAAGAAATTCCCTTGTTATAGCGATGGACCATCATAGGGGAGGCTTCCCTAGTGAACTCAAGGGATAAAAGTAGCAAGCAAAGTATCCAAGCCTACCACCCCCTCTCTTGATCACCTAAAGAAAGTTCTAGGTCAACGAAAACTAAGAGGTGTGAAGATGTTTGTGTATCTGCCAAGAACAAGAAAAATTTATAACATATATGTGATAATTTCCAAGTACAAACATGCAATTAATACCTCATAAGACACTAGACAATGAAAATTTGCAGTGGCTTGTACAAATTTACCATAGTGCACCCGTCTTATAACAACGATATGGATTTATAACTATAGCATAAAAGAGCATAGAATCTCAACAATTGACCAAGAATATTAAGCATGCATCACATAGAACATTATCCAATTTCTTAAGAGAAATTATGAGAAAGTTAAACCACCTTTGCAAGAGAGTATGCAACAAATAAAGGTGTATTAAGATGGTTGTAACAAAAAATTTCAGCAACAATAAGTTTACTAGAGAGTTAGCAAGTGTTCGTGTTAGCAAAATTAGTATAAAACTTGAGAGAATAGGAAGAGAGTGTTTGTTGATCAATTTCACCAATAGAGAGATGGCAGATGAGTGTCTTTGAAGGATATGGAGTCTTTATAACAACACTAAAACAATTTTTGAATATTTAACAAGTAGAAACCAAGAGGTGGGGAACTCTAAGGTGATAGCACATTAGGGCTTTAGGGTTTAAACCTTAAAGAGAAGGATTGCTAGAGTGCAAGCACTTTTTGTCTCTAGCAACCTTTTCTCCCTTCTCGATGCTTCAACTAGATTAAAATCAATGTCTAGGGCTAAAATCCTAAAGTGATAGTACTTTAGGGCTTTAGGAATCTAACCCTAGCAAGGATTCCTTCACAAATTTGGGAAAAAATTATCCTTGTGAGAGGAGGCGGCACTTATGCTCCTCTCTTAGGGTTTCTCCAAGCAATACATCTAGCATGAAAAAAATAAATTACCATGAAGCATTGATAACAAAAATATACAATTTCAGAAATTTCACTTACTTCACCAAGATAGCATGAGATAAAACCCTAATTGCAGAAATTCCATCCAAAAATCAGCAAAAGTATCGAAAAATTGATCCTCCCAGCAAGTCATTGTTATAGCAGGATTTCCCTCACCATTGTTATCTTGCACAGAGGGCCTTTTTCCATTTCCCTATGCAGACTTGTCATCCCTTTTTGATGAATCCAAAGCCAAAAATACATATTTTCCACATATACGCACCTTGTATGTTATACAGCATGCGTATACGCAGGTTGTTCCACTAGAGCTTGCGTACATCGAGATTTGTGCCAGAAAATACAAAAATGTAGTCGGATTTCCATGTCACGATAGGAGATCTCTGATCCTTGGCCTTCCACATACTGGAAACGTTTTGAATTAGCCCTTCAATTTCATTTTGAAGGCTATGGTGAGTGATGAATGATGATAACATGAAATTATATGGTCCTCTATTTATATTAGTCCATCTAAACCAATTGAACACATAAAATTGGCAATTACAAATCAAAAGAGGGTCGAACCCCTTTATTTTCCCTTGCATTATGAGAAAAGGAAAAATACATGAATTAAAACCCTAAAGAGGGTGACATCATGCCTAGTAGGGTGACGTAGGGCTAGACAATGTGACTTCCAGCCTCAATGAGTAGAACGTTGGTCCTCCAAAGGCCATGTGTCATGATCCTATGTGCAAACATCCCATCCCATGAGCCTCCATTTGTCAAACCACATCTAGAATCCATCATCCATCAAACCCTAGCCTCCAAGATGACTCCAAGGGATATATGGTGACGTCCTAGGCCTTTAAAGGTAATGTACAAGTGTAGAAGGTGGCATAATGTGTGGCTCATCATCCTTCATTGGGAAAGACCCTGCAAAGACAAACAAGTACATCCTCCAAGGATCCATAAGTCATATGAATCATGCCAAGTAAACCACATTTAATACAAGAACCTCCCGAACAAGTGCATTAAATTCCCCTTTTTAAATTAAGTTAATGCTCAAAGACCTTATAAACTTTTCCAAATTTAGGTATGGGAGGGGTGTCATGGTGCCCTATTGGGAGGTCAAACCCCAAGTCAATGAATGTTTCCCAAGAAGACCCTATCTAGACCATGTAATAAGAATGAGGTGGATTGGGTAAGGAATCTTGGGCATGGCATTCTTGACACATCAAAGGTTCATATTGTCTCATTTATGGGTTCCTTTGTGGAGGGTGTGCTACATCCTTGAGTTTCCCTTTGTTTACAATGCAACCCTTTTACAAGCCTTTTATTTTCCTTTTTATTAAGTCTGAACATTGAGTGTTATCTAAAATGGAAAGAAAAAGAGCACCACAATGCCACTTGAAGTTAGAACACATTGGGTGTCATGTGCATTAGAAATAAATGAACACCACAATGCACTCCCCCGTCAAGCAAGATGTTTTTTCCTTATTCATTTTTTATTTAAAAGTCCTTTATTCATTTAGAGAAGCATTTCATGGCTCTCGGGACTTTAGGGTGAGAACTTATGTATGATGTCAACTACAACTCCTCTGGGTCCTTAGCCCCTTCTCCCCATGAAATGAGGTACAAACCCTTCTTGGGGTCAATGCACCCAAAAACCCAAAATATGAGGAAACAGAGGGAAATAAGTGTGGAAAGTGGTAAGTATTAGTGAGAAATGGTATGATGACCCTTAAAGGAAACCCCCCAGTAGAAACCCTTTTACCAAGGGTAACCAACTTACTAGGATACCATGTCAACCACCAAGGTGAAATCAGGGAAAAGATATAATTTCCAAGCAAACGTTCCATAATCAAGAAAGGGCTATTTGCAACATGGTTAAATGCTTCAAATATTAAAGTGAAACTTACCATGAGATTAGACTTGTTACCTCATGAAGCAAGACCTATTGTCTTCTAGGAGCCAGGCTAGTGTAGTGGACAATGCTCTCTTGTCGATGATGATGGTGAATTGTGGTGAAGAAGAGGGAATCTTTAGGCTTTGCTATGCATCTGGCTCTTGTCACTCCATGTTTGTTTCCTACAAGCCTCAAGACATCATCTCATTAGTTTCCCCTAGGATAGGGGGGTAATAGTACCTCAACATGATTGGTTCTTGTATTAAAGACTTGATTTTTATAAAATTTATTATACACGAGTTTTCACACAATAGCTATGATGGCCCATCTTGTTGAACCTTTAAATTTACTAGAAACCCCCTTAAATAGACAACCTGCCATGTTATCATTAATGTTGCCTACATTATTCTTTTTCAATCTTTTCCTTCGTCAGGAAGATGGTTGGTATGAAAGGTAGGATCTAGGGAGCATGTGAGGGTTGGTGTGGATCCCTTGGTGGGATTTATGGAGGAGAAATATTCAATTATTTATTTCTTACTCTTGCAAATTTTCCAATACAATATGTATGATGATGTAGAAATTCTAGTGTTTGTGGATCCTCCCAAGTGTAAATATTTATAACCTATTATGTAGGAAATAAAGGTGTGCACAAATTTAGAGAGACTGTGGTGAAGAGAGTAACTAATCCGTAAACAGTAGGCTTATGGCCCTTCCATCTCAAAAACATTGATTGTCAAGGCAGAATAAAAGTGTAATGTCTCTACAATTCTCTTTCAAGTTGACTTGAAGCTTCTCAATCTTTATTCAAATTTGGCTTCAATGATTGTTTTTTTTGCTTATGGTTCCAAGGCCAATGCCCAACAACATAAAAAAAATCCAATTCTATCCCTGTAGTTATTGTATTCCAATCAACAACATGCTCTACATTCTAAGTGAACATTTACATCGCTCCTTCAACCATATCTCTGCAATTCAACAAACATTCAAGTCAATACATAGTTATATATCTACATTTGAGGATGGTTATAGGTGAAACATGCATCATAGATTGCAACCTTGTGACCTCAAGTTATAATCTAGACAAATGCAAATCCAAGTTCCCTCTTATTCAAATTCCAATCAACTTCCCTATCTAATTATTAAAATATTCACACCTAGCACTCTACCCCAACAATGTTTCCCACTTGTCACATCTTCACTTAATAAACAATATGCACAAACTCATGATGGACATAAAATATTAAATGTATAATTTAACATGCTCATATATAAATGGTTGTAAGTTCTATCACTACACTTTGAATTGAGGGTGTGAGGAAGATTTGGGTTGTACGTCGAGTTTACATGGAGCCAAACAATATGCATGTTGTAGCATATAATTACACAAAGCACCGATGTTTGGCCTCCAAATGATATATTGGTTGTAGCATATACTTACAAAAATCATCGAGATAGCAACTCATAATTCAAGCATTC
Source organism: Picea engelmannii (assembly GCA_009831015.1). Lineage (NCBI taxonomy): Eukaryota > Viridiplantae > Streptophyta > Pinopsida > Pinales > Pinaceae > Picea > Picea engelmannii. The sequence goes on from ML777964.1 coordinate 1,193,370, forward strand.
AATTACCTCAATCAGTGATCAAGGAAATTAAGTGATTGGGCTATGGGGATTGAAATGGGATATACAAGTGAACAGAGCATAGATGTATCACTGTGGTTACAAAATGAATTGGATAAGTGTCCAACACATTTAGTTACCATTTCCAGTGATCAAACCAACATGAAAGAACGAAACAACGTGTGGTTATCACTATAGTCAAGCAATGAATTTGATACCAGTGAACAAAACCATTAATTAAACCCAAACAATAGATTTAAAGCAAAACTTAAATGATAACAGTCACACACTATAAATAATAGTGTTTATCTTGGAAAACAAAATGGGAAAAGTAACATATAATGACATTACTCATTCTTGAGTTCTCGATAATTAAAAAATTGCAATGGTGTTTTATCTCTCTAGAGCTTTACATATTACAAACTCAAGAATTTCTTATGCAGCCCCTCTCTTATCTACCAAAGAACCCCTTCTCCAATGTTATGCAACATTTTTATGTATAATTTGCTTGTTGGGTGTAGCTAGAAGGCCCCACGACCCCAAATTCGTCTCTCGTCCTCTCCTTTGTATTTTTCTAGCAGCGTTCCAATTTATTGTTCCTTTGTCATTTGTCTTCTTCTCTTTATTTTTTTGTGTGTGATTTCATTGGGAATGAAGCACTTGGAGGCGAGCGGTGGTGGATTAGACAAGCATGGAGCCCTTCACACTGTCAACGGTGTCCTCTGCCTTCATCATCAATATCATAGCCTCAAGCTTTGCTTCCATATCCAACCTTCTAATTTTGTTGATCCTTCTCCATTGAGTTGAGCCATTAAGTCCATTAGATATTTGTTCAGATCCATGTTGGCCCTTGACCAAGTTTAAGGAAACATTGGTCATGTTTGACCACTTTTGGGACTTTGACAGGCTGGTCGAAGATGGAGCACCCAAGCAGAGCTGAGATCGCGGGATATCACGTATTTTGAGGACTTGTGGACCCAACAAAGGGTTTTTAGGGTTTATGTAACGGGTTATGGGATATCGGCCCATGGGTTTACCCGTGATTAGGCCCTTTTGTAAATGTATAAATAAGTAGCTAAGCGATGTAAAAGGTGTGACCGATTGTAATTGGCTTAGTGCAAGAAGTAGAATCTTAGTGCAAGAGATTGTAAGTTGCTCAGTGCTACAAACTATGTAAGACTTTGTGCTGAAAGGAGTTGGCTCTGTGCCTTGACCTGGTTTTGGGGTAGGTGGATCTAGTGTGTTGTGCGCAGATCACTTGTCCAGTGCAAAGCTTGGATTTGTGGCTTTGTGCACAGGAGAAGAGGACTATAAGAAGATTGAAGAATAATAAAGAAGAAGAAGAAGTTGGTGGGCGTAGCCCCACACTGGGGTGAACCACGTATATCCTGTGTCTTGATGTGCTTTGTGCGATGTGATTTATGTTGTTTGTATGCTTAGTGTTGTTATTATAATGTATAATGAATGCATCTGATGTGTTTATTAGTGCTTAAAGATGAATGAATGATAGATCTCAGCTAATCCTATGTGCTAAGTGAATGGAAGTACTTGATCTTTATGGTTACTGCACTGATTTGTAATAAGGGTTAATCTGTGATGTGAATGAGACTCAAGAACTAATGCATATTGTTGTTTAAGCGTTATGTTAAGTATTGTAATCACAAATCGATGTCCCAGCTTGGTTGTAGAAACATGAGTCCTACAACCCCCCTACCTCTACCTCGGGTGAGACTTCATCTACTTTGCAGGTGTTGTCGAAAGGGCCGGTAGTTAGGGTTTTGTTGGTGCATTGTTGAAGCGTTGAACCCTGGGTCTTCCCCTATGCCAACAGTCCATTTCAAATCATACCTGACCAAGGGGAGGACATTGGTCTCCAAAATATTATCTATGGAGGAGGTGGAAGCATATGGCCTCCATCTGTCTCTCCAAGTCTACCACTCCATCAATTATGAAGGATACCTACTTCTTGTTTTCTCCATTCAAGTTTCTTGTCTTCACTTATTGCAATGCTACCAGATATTTTCTTCCTCTTCCTATGTGATCATTGATGAGGTATCCTTAATACATTTAACCAAGATATATTTGTTCTCTCCCCTGTAGAAATTCACATCCCTTTTCAATAGGTATGAGTTTCCAAACCTCACTTCACTAGAATCTAGTGGTGCAACTATGCATTTTGCTTCATCAAAATAATCAGTGTTAATTACAAACTTAATTTTTCATCTCCTAGTGATCATATGGTAGATTTATCTTTGATCCAAATCAATGAACATGGCCATATTGGATCATGAGTTTCTAGACCAATCCCATCTACTAAAGATTCAAAAATTATATTATATTGAGAAGCATTAGAATTAAAGTCCAAGTCCAATTCTATATAAACCCAACAATAGAAACGGGTCCAATTCTATCCTGACAACTCTACTATGCCAATTAACAACACACTCTGCAATCTAAGTGAGCATGCCCAACACTCCTTCAACCATATTTTGCAATTCAATACACAATCATATATATGAATTTGAGGATGGTTGTGGTGAAACACTACATAGGAATCATAGATTGCAACCAATGTTTTAAAAATCGAACTCGACCTTAGAATCAGTTGAGGGTCAACTTGGAATCAACTCGGACTTGGCTTAGAATCAGATCGGTTAGAATTGTATGACTCGGTTTACTTAAAAATACACAAAATATTAAAATTTTAATGAAAAAATATATATATTTTAAAGATTCCAAACAATTAGAGACAAAATATCCAAAGTTTTCTCGTGTATATACCATGTAAGGGTGAATATATCAAAATGTCACCAAGTGCAATACATATCATAAACAAATTATATAATCGATGAGGCTCTAAATGGCCTCTATAGTCCAAAACATAAATTGCTACAAGCTACTGGTCCAATGCATATCACTAATCAACATGATCAATGATCAAACTTAGCACCACTACTAGAAATGGGACCCTTTGCATGAGCTCACTCTAAATCACAACTCTTCAATGTTGCTCCAACAGTCTCCCCTGTATGCAAAGAAAACAACAAGTGGGAGAATGTTGGGTGTGTTATATTCTTTGCACGAGTAGTAGTGTCTGCATTGCGTCGGGCGTGCAGGGGTTCGGGGGCAACACCCCCGAGAAATGTTTTTTGCCTTAGGAAACGTGTCGCATTTTTTCCTCGATTTTTGTGTCCATTGTTGGGCGTTTTTTCGACACATGGTTTTTTGTCGATGGTTTTCTATTTTCTGTTAAGGAATTAGGGTTGTTGACTAATCCAGGCCATTGGGTTAGGGTTTTGGATGTTGTTGGCTCCTATATGTGTATTGTGTTGTAAACAATGTATCACTATGAATGAATATAGAATATGTTGATTTTCCCGGTTGGGTTTCCAGGGGAAAAATCTCTGTGTAATGTTTGTATTTTCCATTGTATCTTTTTTGTTCTTTTACTGAAAATCTATTTGCAGTAAATATTGTACAAGATTAAAATCTACATTTGGTATCAGATATTTGTTGGCTTCAGGGGCATGCCTTTATGGTCAAGGGTTTGGCTCGGGACTGTGATAAGCCTTGTTACAATGGGAGATCTGTGGTATTGATTTTTCAGGTGAAAATAAATGGCGAGCAATTCGAAAATGGAGATCGACAAGTTTAATGGGAAAATTTTTGAGTTGTGAAAGCTCAAGATGGAATATCTGTTGGTGGACAAAGATCAGTGAATCACAGTAGATCCAGGTACTGCACCTACAAGAACTTCAGCAGATGACTAGAAAATTTTGGATCGGAAGGCGAAGAGCACAATCCGACTGTGTCTCTCAGATTCAGTATTACTGAATGTGTCAGAGGAAGCTACAACCAAGGATTTATGGGATAAGTTGAGGAAGTTGTATCAGTCTAAGTCCCTAGTAAATAAACTATTCTTGACAAAGAAGTTGTATAACATGAGGATGAGAGATGGAGACTCGATGGCAGAGCATTTGAATGCCTTCAATACTGTGGTAAGTCAGTTAGTATCTGTTGAGATTAAAATTTCAGATGAAGATAAGTGTATCAGTTTACTGTGTTCTTTACCAGACTCGTGGGATAGTCTGGTTGTGGCCATAGATAGTAATACAACTGCCTTGAAGTTTGATGAAGTGATTTCATCCTTGTTATCAGAGGAGATGAGATGGAAGAACATGGAAGGACAGAGCACAGACACATTATTTGAAAGAGGACGCTCCCAGAAAAGAAATAGATCTAAGTTCTCAAGTGGGAGATCTAAGTCTAAGGGTAGATCTAAACTCTCGAAAAATTTGTAAAGGTATGTTGGAGATGTGGAAAACAAGGGCATTACAAGAAGAAGTGTAGATCCAAAGTTGAGAAAAAGAAGGGATTTGAAGAATCTCCTTCTACAAAAGAAAAGAAATCCAAGGAAGAAGGAGGGGATGTGTACTTGGCTTCTTCAAGCACACATGCAGATCATGAGGCATTGTTGGTTGACTTAGGTGCATCCTTTCATATGACTCCCCACAGGGAGTGGTTTTGTGAATATGAAAGGTATGATGGAGGTAATGTTTTCCTAGGTGATGATTCGACAACCAGAATCATAGGACGAGGAAAAATCAAGTTGAGGCTCATAGATGGAAGGATTAGAACACTGCCTGGTGTTTTTCACATCCCATGTTTGGCCAAAAAATTTATTTCTGTAAGAAAAATGGATGATGCAGGGGTAAAAACAATATTTGAAAAGGAAACTTACAGGATGGTTCGAGGAGCAATGGTGTTGTTGAAAAACACACGGAAAATGCACAAAAAATGTGATGCAAATTCAAGACCTGCAAAATTGTAGTAGAGTTGCCAAGATGTAGAACCGTTCGGAGTCGGTGGAAGATGTGGGTCATGGTCATGAGTATCCACCTAGATCACTTAGACTTAGACGTGTGGAAAAATGAAGACAACATATTTATCTCTCAAAGCAAGTACGCAAGGGTGTTACTGCAAAATTTTTAGATGGAAAATTACAAGACTTGTTCATCACCCATGAAAACAATTTCTTAGTTATTAGTGGAGGATATTTTCAATCTAATGAAGAAGACACTATACAAACAATTGGGGAGAACGTTTATCTATCTATCCAATACTAGAAAAACATATTCAGTGCCTCTAATGTGGCAAGGTACATGCCTTCACCTAAAACCACACATTGAAATGTTGCAAAGAGAATCCTAACATATTTGAAGGGAATAGTTTATTATGGGATCAAGCACAACAAAGGTATGGCCTTTTTAGCTCACATAGTGCATATGTTGTGGGTAAGTTCAATGGATCACAGAAAGTTGATGTCAAGATGCATGTTTAGTCTAAGATTGGGTACAATAGGCAATCTAGAAGCAACATACAATTGCATTGTCTATTATAGAGATAGAGTGGGCCTAACAATGAAGAACATGTGTTTCCTCCTTGGAGGTTACAAGTTCAAATCCGAGTCGATCCACTAATCAATTCATTAACCCAAAAATAATTTTGAATGAGCCTAGTTATAATACAAAGGAGATTAAGAATGAACACTTACTTCTAACTTACCCAGTTTCATAAATTATTAATTTTCACAACTTTCTAGTTGACTAAAATCATAATATTATTGACATTTTCCTTTCCAATATGTTAAAGTATAAAAACATATTTTGAATAATATTTAATGTTATGCATTCATGGTCATGTTACTCCAAATCAAATCATGGTTCAAAAGTTAATCTTTTATTGACAATGTCTTGCAAATCTTTCATCACTAATAAACAATTCATCGTGATACAACTTGAGTGGGTCTAATGGTGTTTCCTCTTAAAAGGTCACAGGTTCAAATCGAGTGGCGAATATGGTATGTATACCTCCATAAAATTTAGTAGTCAAATCACCTTCTCTAAATCATTTAGTTTGTGTTTATGTTTGAATTACACTATATATATATATATATATATATATATATATATATATATATATATATATATATATATATATATATATATATATATATATAAAGATGATAAAGTTTACTATTATTTTTAATAAAGAAAATAATTAAATATTATTATTAAAAATGTTTTATATATTTTAAAATGATTATTGTAACAATCAATCAATTATCAAAACATTGTCAAATAACATTTGAAAGTATAGGTCGGAGAGAAAATGGAGGTAGAAGGTGCAGGTTGAGGTTCTAGGGTTTTGCACATGCAAGTAGGCCTGGGATCCCTGGTAGGGGGAGAAGGAGGTTTGAAATCAAAGCAAGTGGTCTCTATTTCACAGGATGTCAAATCCCAAGACAGGAAATGCTATGGAGGAAGGGTCGACAGAGGAGACCCTCAAGTCATTTAATGTAGTCAAAGGTACCCCCAAAATCAAGGGCAAGAATGTCAAGATGGGTGGGGTTTACAATAAGAAGATAGAGACCCAGAAAAAGGATGAGAAAGAGACAAACCTATAGAGTCAGGAAAAGTGGCTTCAGAAAGGCTGCTTAGATAAGATAAGTGAGAATCCCAAGTACAAGGTTACCTCGACTGGGATAGGTAATTACAATCAATGGATGTGATATCATTCCTTAATCAAGAAATTTATGGGGATATGGCCCTCAGAGAAAGCCCTTCAACTTTGGATAAAGGAGATATGGAAGGTTAAGGGTCAAATAGATCTGCAGCTGGGGTCAAAAGGATTCTTCACAGTATTTTTTACGAAGCCATGGGAATAAGACAAAGTGTTTGAGGAGGTCCCCTACTTTAACTCAACAGGCATCCATATGTGCTTCTGGACAGAAAGGTTTTCTCCAGAAAAGGAATACTTCACAATGGACCCTGTCTAGATCAAGATGTACTCCCTGCCAAGGGAATTCTAGGAACCTACGATTCTAGAGGGCATAAGCAACAAGATAGGCTCCTTTGTCAAAATATCTGAGGTCACAAAGGCTGCCAAGTATATTTCCTACACTAGAATTTGTGTTTATATGAACGTTGCAAATTCCCTTCCTGAGTCAATAGTAGTGTCTTACTGGGATGAAGAAAGAATCCAATCCCTTGACTATGATAGCATACCCTTCGATGTAGGAAATTCCACATTCATGGCCATCTCTTCAGAGATTTCCCCCTAAACGCCCCCATTCTAGGGAGTAAATCCAAGGAAGAAAAAGATCTAGAAGGCTTCACCAAGATCCCAAGCAAAAGGAAGGTTGGAAGACGCCAACCTAAGAAACTAGCAGTCCTCCTGACCAAGAACTCTACCAATAGCTTCAAGCTTTTGGAAGGAGAACCCAGTGAAACCCTTGGGGAAGGAAACCCAAGAAGCAAGCGATGGAGATCAAGTAGGGAACTGAAGCAGGGGAAGACTTACCCAAGAGGAGAAAAAAAGAGACAGACCAAGGGAAGGAAGAAACGTCATAGAAAGAGGTGGTGATGAAGGAAACCCAAGGCTTTGCATTGGACACATAGGAGGAGTTAGACTCAGATATGACCCAGGATATGGATCTAGAGGAAATTGTAGTGGATATATTGGCCCTAAAATAAACAATATCACCATCTCCCAATTGAGGAAGATTTTGAGATATTTGGTGAAAGGAAAAGGGTTAGGTACTAGTCAAGGTTTGGGAACAACAGCGTCGGGGAACTTGGGGATCAAGACTAATACCCTTAAGGCCCAGAAGAAGAACACGGGAGAGGAGAAAAATAAAGGGAGGAAATCATATCAATTAAAATAGAAGAAATTGAAGCATTAATGGTCAATTGAGGACAAGTGGTTTGCCTTCTAGTTAACTATTTCCCCCCCCAACCCAAGTGTTGATCATGAAGATTACATCCTGGAATATAAGAGGTATGAATTCCCTATCAAAACAAAGGATGCTCAAGAAAATAATCTCCCTAGAGAAGGATGATATTTTCCTACTTCAAGAAACCAAATGTGACGAAGGAAACATTAAGAGGATTACTTAGAGAAATTGGCTAGGATGTGAAGAAAAATGGATTGCAGCTGAAGGAGATTCAAGAGGGGTGGCTACCTTTTGGGATCCGGAAGCCATGGATGTGGAGGACTTCACTACCAGGCACAGGTTACTCACCTTAAAATTCAAAGTGAAAAGTTTAGAAGAAGAAGGCTACATGACGAATGCTTATGGATTGAATCCTCCCAGTCTCAAGGGAGGCTTCCTAGAAGAAATTAACCTATTAGGATATTCCTTGAAGCATCAAGTATTGGCTCTAGGAGGAGATTTAAATGTGATCAAGAATCCTCTAGAAAAGTAGGGGGGTCTTCACAGGCTAGACCCCGAGAATGTAGCTTTCAGAGAACTCATAGAAAGGATCTGACTAGTAGATGTCACCACCAGGAACGATCTCTTTACTTGGAATAGAAAAAGGGGAAATGATCACAATATTGTTGTTCACCTAGACAAGTTTCTTCTCTCCGAAGCAGGCCTTCAATCCAACCATGGTCTCTCTGCAGGTGTTCTCCCCTACCATGGCTCAGATCACTGGCCTGTCGTCCTCGAATGGAAACAAGTTTGGAAGCAAGGGCCAACTTCGTTTCACTTTGAGAAATTTTGTCTTGACCACCCAAATTTTCTTCCAAACTTGGAAGTATGGTGGAAAGGCCCAAAATATCTCCATGCAACAAAAATTTTCTAGTTTCAACAAAGGTTAAATCGCGTTAGGCGATGCATCAAGAAGTGGAACAAAGAAGTATTTGGTAATATCTTTGAAGAAAAGAGGAAACCGGAACAAGAAATGGAAGAGATCAAGTAGAAAGGGATTCAGATTAAGGGGATCTAGTCTTCAGAACTCATTTCCAGGGAGGTTGAAATTATAGAAGATCTAATGAAAAGAGAGTGCTAGGAGGTGTTATTATAGAAACAAAAATCTAGGATCCACTGGCTCAGAGAGGGGAGAAAGAATACTAAGTTTTTCGATAACTCCCTAATCCAAAGAAGGAACCGAAATAGAATTGTATCCATCAAATCGCAGTATGGGAGCATCAAAGTTAAATAGGAGGACATCGAGGAGGAGCTCCTAAATTATTATCGGGACCTCCTCTATAAACCTAAGGTTAAAAGAAAGGGTGAAATCCTCAAAATAATTGAAGTTGTCCTCAAGTTGGTCTCCTCGGAACAGTATCAAAGTATGATGAGACATGCTTCCTTAGAGGAAGTAGAAGAGATTGTTAAGAACATGGCCCAAGGAAAATCCCTAGGTCTGGACAGTTTCACTATCGACTTTTTCCAAGCCGGGTGGCCAATTCTTGGCAATGATATCTGGGAAGTAATTGAAGAATCCAACAGCTCCAGATCCATTCTGAAGGTGTTCAATGCAACCTTCATTACATTAATCCCTAAGATCAAGGGGGATAACTCTACAGATAAGCTTTGCCCCATTTCATTATGCAATGTTATTTACAAAAATATTTCCAAGTTGATAGCATATAGGCTTAATCTAATCCTTCTGCTCATTATCTCTCAAGAGAAGGGGGGTTTCATGGAGGGTTAGAAGATCTTGGATGGGATTGTAGTAGCCCATGAGGTTATTCATTCCCTTAAGGTTTCAAAGAAAGCGGAGATGTTGATGAAACTAGATATGTCCAAAGCCTATGACAGAATGAATTGGGACTTCCTTGGGAAGATTCTGCTTTCTTTTGGCTTTGGAGGGGATTGGGTGGACTAGGTAATGAATCTGGTTTCTATAGCCTTTATCTCCATCCCGGTGAATGGATCCCCCTCCAAGACCTTCAATGTTTCTAGGGTCTCCTTAACGAAGATCCTTTGTCTCCCTTCCTTTACATCATTCTGGCGAAAGGTCTAGGATGCAGGCTCTCCCGAGCTAAAAGGAAATGGGATATCAAAGGGATCACACTCCATCCAGGAGAGGAGGCTCTGTCTCATCTTTAATTTGTGGATGATAATATACTTATGGGGATTCCCACGGTGAAATAAGTACAAGAGTTTAAGAAAATATTGGACCTATTTAATGTGGCCTTGGGTATTGTCGTTAACCAGGAAAAATCCTAGGTCTTTTTCTTCAACTCTCCCCAAGAAATCCAACGACACTTGGCCACCCTTCTATCCTTTCAACCCTCTTCCCCCCCAACCAAATATTTAGGATCCCCCCTCCTCCACATATCTCTCCATAATCCTTCATGGGAGGAAATCATGGCCAAACTGGAAGTCAAACTCAGTAGTTGGACTCACCGCTTTCTTTCTATGCCAGGTCGTGTCCTCCTAATCAAATCCATCCTCTCGGCCCTCCCCCTATACCTCTTCTTGATCTTATCTTCCCCTGTGAAGTTCTTCAATAAAATTCGAGCTCTTCAACACAAATTTCTATGGGGGAGCCTCAAAAGAAAATAAATGGGTGTTGGTGGCCTAGGATAACCTTTGTAAACCTAAGTCTAGAGGAGGAATAGGTTTCAGGGACCCCCAAGTTACCAACAAAGCTTTGGCGGTGAAACTTTGGTGGCGGTGGGTTAAATACCCCAATTCCCCTTGGGAAAAACTTTGGACGAATAAGTAAGCCCCCAGGATCCCTCAACATGATTTTATCAGAGCAGATGGCAATAGGTCAAGATCGTTGATCTGGAATAATGCCTAGAGTAACTGCTTTGTGGTCCAACAATAGTGCTTCTAGGAAGTTCATAACGGTCGTACAACTCTCTTTTGTGGAGATGCTTGGGATCAACTTCCCATCTTGGGGAAGGAAGGTAAGTTACAAGGGCTACATCGAACTATGGAGAGAGCAGGGTCGTTGAAGATGCACCAATATTGGATGGCCAACCAATAAAGTATGAACCCTTTTGTTCGAACCTGGAAGCCATTAGAGGAGTGACCAATTCAGTGGAACGAGCTTAACAAAGACATGGCCATGAAGACCTTTCTAGAACGCCAGCTCGAGGAAAGAGAAGGAGAAGAAATTATCCAATGGGGCCGAAATGGGGATGGGAATTTCCAGGTAAAAGAAGCTTATTTTTCCATGTTGGACCTAAGGGAGAACCAAAGCCGCCCATTATGGGGGAAAATATGGTTAGCTTCCCTTTGGCCTAAAATTTCTACCTTCCTATGGCTAGTAGCAAACAAAAAGATTTTGACTTGGGAACACCTCCTCCATAGAGGATTTGTGGGGTCGTACAGATGTTTCCTTTGTATGGAAGCAGAGGAATCCCTGGATCACTTGCTCGATTCATGCAAGTTTATGGCTCAACTCTAGGACACAGGCTCGACCCTCTTCAAGAAAATGGATTTGAGGAATCATAATATGACTGTAACCATAGAATTTTGGAGCAATAACCCCTATAAAAATCCTATCTTAAACAGAGTTTGGGAAACCTTTCTAGGCTTCCTTATGTGGAACGTATGGAAAGAAAGGAATAAAATAATTTTTAAATATAAAGTGCTTACTAAGCCCCAAATATGGGAGAACATTAGCATCAATGTGAAGCAATCCATCGGTGCAGTCCCTTGGTTTTCCCAAGACCTCCAACTGGAAGCTCACAAGGCTGTCATCTTCAAAAAATGGCACTTGGAGTCCTGTGTTAAACCAAATTATTTAGTCCAAAAGATGGGAAAGACTCGAATTTATGACCAGTGGGTTCACCCTCGGGAGGGATTTATAAAATTGAACTTCGACAGGGCATCAAAGGGGAACCCAGGTCTTGCAGGAGCAGGGGGATTCTTTCGAGATCATAAGGGAGATGTGATTCTGGCCTATGTGTCTAATATGGGGCTCTCGTCAAACAATTCAATGGAACTGGTAGGTCTTCTTCGAGGAATGGTGATAGCTGAGACTCACGAGTTCTTGGCCCTAGTGGTAGAAGGGGAATCTCAATTGGTTATCGTAGCTCTTCAAAAAATCATGAATGGGGTGAATGTCGACAAAGTCTCGCAGCACTGGAGGATGAGCTATGGGATTTATGAGCTTGAGAGACTAGTAAACTCTCTAGCAGCCATCGTTTTAGAGCTGGTTCACAGGAAGTCTAACTCAGTGGTCAATTGCATGGCCAATCTAGGTGTCATGATGCCTGAATTGCATTGACTTTTGTGGTCGGAGGACCCACTGCCAAGGGGACGAAAGAGATTTTGGAACGTTGTTGCCAAGTCAACTTGACTACGTGGCAGGAAAGGATAGAGGTCATAAAGTCATTCACTTGAGGGGATGGTACGAGTCCCAAAGTGGGCTAGGTAGACAAGTGGCCAAGTACGCCCATGCATGATGATGATGATGACAATCTGCCACCTCCCAAGAGTTATGAAAGATTCTACACTGGGGAAAGGGGAAGGACGTCGAAGGTTTGTAGCAATTATGTTTTCGCATGATCAAAGTGGCAGATCCCACGGATTCAGTACAAAGGCCTCAACCATTATCCAGATGATGGATTGACCGCAAGTTGGGTCGAGCCTTGATGACGCCAGAAATGCGGTAAGGGGTCCAATCACTTGCCTGCCCATTATGGAAATTCATAAGATATACAGATAGATTTGGTACCTCATCTTAGGGTACCACCGCAGTCATATTAATGATCGGGCTAATAACAATAAAAGCAATAGAGGGCTTTTCGGGCTCAAAGTATTTTTCCTCCCTCTTGGCTCTCATCCACAGTGCATCAATATGTTTATAATTATGAATTGTAGGAAGAGCACTAACAAGAGAATGGCTTGTCGTTGGAGGAAGAAAGCGAAGAATTTCCTAGTGGGTCGCCATGACAAGGAAGCTTCCTCTTCCATAGGCCATGGTCGGCTCTCTAGAGCTGAGAAGGAAGCCCGAGCTACAAAAGAACGTTTCTGGGTGCTCTGTTCAGAGGATGAAATTAAGTTTGTCGAAGTCCTAGAAGACCGTGTTCTTTTTCAACGAAGGGAGACTAAGGAGGAGGACATAATTAAGGAAGCAGCTAAGTGGGTGGTGGATCTGGTGAACCCAATGAACGCAAGAACCAGAGACACGCGTTATTTCAGGATGGTGGAAGCGTATTGGATGGTTAAGGATCTGGTGAATCAAGCTATCAGTGAGACCAAGCGTGAGCATATTGAGTTACTCTAAGCAATCCATATCTTGAAAGGGAAATTCGAACTCTATTACCGGGCGCAGTATGGTATCAAGTTTCATGTGAATTAGACAAGCCATAACCAGGAACAACAAGGGAGCGACTTTGCTGACGAATCCCCTCCAAGATTGTTCCAGTTCCCCATTGTGGTAGATGACGATCGGGAAGAGGATGAACAACGATCGAAGGACAACACGTCGAGGCCCCAGTGTGGTCACCATGCAGAGCAGAAAGTAGGAAGCCAGGCCTTGACATTTGTCTGTCCAAGAGATTAATCTTTCTCAAGATCCCCAACATGTTTTGATAGCATGTTTTGATTATGGTCATGTTTTGTCTCTTGTTTAGTTTGATAGCAGCTCCTAGCCATTTAGGCTTCGACTCTAGTAGTTTTGGGCTTGTATATGGAACATGAGATAAAACTTTGATTTCATGTTGGTTATGGTTGACGAGGTCTAGTTTCCTCATTTTAACAAACCTTCTTTTTCAATATTTTTTTTACTATACTATGATATAATAGAAGTTATCTCTCTTTTTTTAGCTTAAAAAACAAATAATCAATTATTATATTAATAAAATAAAATATTTTTTTTTATTATTTCTATTAATACAAAAATTGTGATGTATTAAAAATTATGTAAAATTGTAAATCTATGTTTACATGATATAAAATACAAACAAAAAAATATTTTATAATAATAAAAACAATTATAAGATGTTATAAATGATTGAAAAGTAGTAATAATTTCTTAAAACAAAATACTTCCTTTAAAAACTATTGTTATTCAAAAAGTGAAAAGTCAATAGAAATAATTTTTAATTTTTTTTAATTTTCATCTATTATGGATAAACTTTGTTACTAAGATAAGTAATAATATAATGATGAATTTAGGTTTAAGTATAGGTTTTATATAAGTATTATTCAAATTATTTCATTTTTAGTAAAGATAGATTTTCAGAAAGGCAAAATTCCCAATTTTTTTATTTTTTCAAAATTTGAGAATGAGAATCATTTAAGTAAAATTTTTTGACAAAGTTTTATGGTTAAAGTTTTCAACAATAAAATAAAACTTTAACTTTAAACAAAAATAAAAAAATAAAACTCTAACTTTAAACAAAATTCCTATTAAATTTAGAAAAAATTGTAATAAATAAAAAAACTATATAATAATGATTAACCTTCACTAAAACCAAATTAAATGAAATAAAAAAACCAAAATTATGATATTATAGATAGAATGAACCTTCAAATCTCTCTCCCAAGTAAGCTATCCCTTATTCCACATCAATATATCATATACTATTTAAAATAAATGTAAATTATATTCATAATAAAATCCATATATGTATATAATATACACTCACAACTAAATGTGGAACCACTAACATTATAACCTATGTTGCATTGGTTTTCGGGACGAGGGAACGGCGGGGACGGGGGGACGCGTCCCCGGGACAGCTAGAGCGCACCCCCAAATTTTGGGGGGGACGACGGGTTGGGGACGACAATAATATATATATATATATATATATATATATATATATATATATATATATATATATATATNAAAAGTATTGAAATTCACCATAAACATTTGTAGTTGCTTCAAGTTTGTAAGCATATCAAGCTACCTATATTATACAATATTATGCACAACCCTTACACTTGCCAATTCTGAAAAAGCTCGACCAATTTTAAAAAGGGCAGAGAGACATTTCATTATTGGATTCTAGACAAGAGCAAAATGCAGTTTAGCTTTAGGAAACTTCAATGAGAAACATCTCTATAGCAGTTTTTCTTAATCATATTTCTTGTTAATGACGATTATGTTAAAACATAAAAGGCATTCCCTTCTCAATAGGTTTTGCAGATTTTTATGGTTGTGCTGAAAACCACAATAAAACACTTTGGTTCTGTAAAGAGATTAGATTCATATTTCAGATTAAGAATGTGATTGAATAGGAATTTATTCAAACATTTAGTGCCCAATCGAAGTCACTACTATCTGATTGTTTTCACAATGCTTGAGGTTGGGATGGT